>MNCI01018161.1:388691-445003 GCA_015680685.1 Gnetum montanum
GCATTAGCAGCAACACACTTCATCTTCTTTCTCTCTCTTTCTCTTCAAGCTACCAAATAAAAGCTTGGATGTCATTTATGTATGAGTGTTCACCAGAATGGTCATGAACACTAATGATCTAATATGCTTATTGATTTGTTCACTGGGCATGTTCAATCTGTCATCCCATTCCACCATCAATTGTCAATTAGTCAATAATCCCATACCTTCCCAATATTTTGTAAGGAACTCGAGGACGAGTTTTCATTTAGTCATGAGGGTATGATGAACAGCAATATTAGGGTCATGATATCACATCAGTGATATCAAGTCAATGATATCATAGCCCACCATGCAATGTCGAATACCCAATATTAAGACATGTCTCCTTGCCTATAAATAAGAGGTAAGTGCACTTGGTTTTGTAATAGATAGTTAGACCCTTAGCTAAACTCTTGCCTTTTCTCCCTCTCAGAGTTAGAATTATTTCTATATGCCCGCAGTAAGAGTCATAAAGTGAATGGATCTTTATTCAAGCATTGTGTACCTAAGCACACCTTGTGTACGGAAATAAAGACAAACTTTATGATAAACCTTGCAGCATCTAGAATAGATTAATTAATGTTAATTACCATTATTAAATTCTTTCCTAGTTAATTAATGCTCTCACTCTCACTACAACTCTCCTAAGTAAGCACACATAGTATGATCACTTTGAGCATGCGTGTAATACTTGGTAACCTAGTAAAAATTAGCATTTGGTAATCCCAACAATGTTGCACTGGTTTAGGTTGTGTACGACAAGTGAGAACGAATACTGGTGTTAGGATTAATTAAAGCCTAGTTAATCAGTAGTTAAATTAAATTAGTCACTTAGTTATTTCTCTCCTTCTCTATTAGCACAGGATATAAAAACATAAAAGATATAAAAATCATATGCCTCAAGCTTACTTAACAATACAATCGTGACATACAAGTAAGTTTGGGAAGACAATGATTAACCAATCCATTCTTGTTCCACAAAGGTGCATAAGCACTTAGTCCTTGGAATTCAACTGGATCATGTGTGAAATGCTCATATTTGTATGGTTGAGTGTAGGGGTACCTCACCACTCATCACCTAGAATAGATACAATTGGAGAATTTTATTCTTCCCAAGTTTTAATAAAATAAATAGATCAAAATCACTAAAGAAATGACTAATATCTAAAGCAACAACTTTATTAGCCAGTGAACCTTCAACATTATGAAAACCACGTGTAATAGAAGAAAATCCCTATTTTGGAGGATTTTTCTTCTCTTTAATGATTACAACAAATTTATAGTTCAAGGAAGTAATTTTACAATCAACATGAACTTGTTTAACTTTCTATCATTCTCCCTACTTTTTACATACTCTTTTTGGTTAAGTCTTTATTAATTCAAATGTTCTTACTTCTTTAAGAAAAGTAAAACTACTATTTAAAAAATAAAATAAAAAGTAAATCAAAATAATTAATTAAAAAATATTTTAAAACTAATAGTATAATAAAATAGCAATCATAATTGAACATACAACTTCTAACATATAAGTTAATGAGTTTGTAAATGAGCATAGAAAATACTATAAACTATTTTTAAAAATAACAAATCATCACCAAGAGGCTCAATGCTCATCTCACTAAGGAAAGGTCCTAAGCGGATTAGTGGATGAGCAAAAAGTCTAACCTCTTTCAAGTGGATTTACCCTAGGTCAAAACTAGGTCTTACAACTTGAGAAAAAAGAACCTTACCATCACTCTATGTCATATTTTCTATAAATCATTAAAAAAAGAAAAAGGGAAAAGGGAAAAGATTTAGTTAGAGAAAAGATTAAACTCAATAGGATTTTCAATGCAACAAGTTATTAATTATGAAGATAGTTCACTAGAGTTAAAGAGTTTTAGATTTATATATCATCAATAACTTACATATTTTTTCTTATACTAGATTCATCATTAATTGTAATTGATAAGGTTATAAAGATAATCAATAACATTATAGTTAATGACTAGTTGACATGTAGGAGTATTGGTTAGTTTTAGAAAAAATATATAGATGCATGAAAAAAGAGAAATTTAAAAAAATCAAACATAAAACAATTATAATAAAAACAACTAGTTGTGGGTGGAAAAGAGGAAAAAAGAAAAGAAGGAAAGAAAAGAAATAATTTTAAGAGATATTGTGGCTAAAATAAAATGGCTAGCTGTAGTAAAAAACTAGTACCAATAGAGGGATAATTAAAGTAGGGGATACATGGTATGTTGTTAGTTTATTGGGAATAGAAGAATGGTACTTTTAAGAAAAGTAAATCAAATATTTTTTAAAAAAATTAAATATAATAATTAAAAAGTAAATTATAAAATTTACTTAAAAATATTTTAAAACTAGTAGTATAATGAAATAAAAATCATCATTGAACACATAAATTCTAACATATAAGACAATGATTTTGTCAATAAGCATAGAACATAATATAAAATATTTTTTCTAAAAAAAAGATTATCATCTTTCAAGTGGCTCCACACCAACTTGAAACTAGGTCTTAAAACTTGAGAAACAAGGACCTTACTATCACTTTAAGTGGTATTTCCTATAAAACATTTAAAAATAAAATAAAAATAAAAAACGATTTAGTGAGAAAAAATGTTAAACTAAATAGAATTTTTAATACGATGAGTTATGAATTATGGAGATAGTTCACTATAGTTAAATTTTTTAAATTTTTTGTATCATTCATAACTTACATATTTTTTTCTCTTACTAGATTCATCATTGATTATAATTGATTTCTCAAGGGTTAGAAATATAATAAATAACATTATAGTTAATTACTAGTTAACATGTAGCGAGTAATGAAGCATCATTTTGTAAATGCTACATCACATCTACATCAACACATCCTTGTTGATTCATCTCAATTAGCTACTACATCACATCTACTATATTGTAGATGATACATTGCATCCCCATCGATGTAGTCTGAGATGAGTTAATGCATATGTGTTGACACAGTCATAGATGAGTCAATGCATATGCATCAACATAGTCTAAGATGAGTCAATGCATATGCATTGATGTAATCTCCAAATTTTCTACAAATTTGCAAGCATTTGCCATGTATTTACCACCATTTGGTCAATAGTGTAGCTAGATTCTTATAGTTTTCTTTTGTAATCTTAACAAACAATTAATGAGCACTCACAACATGGATTTGAGTCAATTGTATGGTGTCTTATTCTAGTGAAATTATACCTAGACACATTCCCTAAACAACAATAAGATCAAGATTGATTCATATTCATTACAATCATTGAAATACTTTAACTTAGAATAGATTTATGTTTACAGCAATTTACTTTCTATGTACTTAGCTAATATTTATATTTTTATGCATATTAATCAATTGATAAACTAAACATGACTAGTTTCGAGCACAAATGCATATTCGCTTGTTAATCCTAGTAGTGTTATTTCTTGGTTCACCTAGTAGCATAACACTTGATAATCCTAGTAGTGGCTACATAAGTTTAGGATGTGTAAAGCAAGCTGGAAATGTACACTCATTGCTCTTAGGATAGTCTAGGATTTATTTCCTTGTTTTTAGTTAAATTAACTAAATAATTAATTTTCATGTTTTTATATAGTTTATTCATGATCACACAACATCAACAATCATATGCCTTACTTTGGAATAAACCATACTGATCAGGCTACTACTAGTCCAAGTAAGAAGATAGTGACTATGATCAACACTTAACAATCTAGATAATACACTAGTTCCATCTATGAAATTCAACCAGATTATGCATATGCACTTGTGATTCGTATGGTTAGGTGTAGGGAACACTTCCTGCTCATCAATGAGTATTGGTTGGTTTAGAAAAAATAATTAGCTACATGAAAATGCTAAAACGGAAAAAAAATGTCAAAGATATAACATTTAAAATAAAAACAAATAGTTGTAGGGGAAAGAGAAAGAAAAAAGAGGAAAAGAATGGAAACAATTTCAAGAGATATGATAGCTAAATAAAAATTAGCTAGCTATAGAGAAAAAGTAATGCCAGTGGAGGGATAGGAAAAGTAGGATTATAGGCTTTCTTGTTAGTTTAGTGGGAATAAAAAGATGATGCTTTTTAAGAAAAGTAAAACTACTATTTTAAAAAGATTAAAATAAATAAAAAGTAAATCAAAATAATTAATCAAAAAAATATTTTAAAACTAATAGTATAATGAAATAGCAGTCATAATTGAACATAAAACTTCTAACATATAAGGTAATAAGTTTGTAAATAAGCATAGAACATACTATCAATTATTTTTTATATATAACTAACTAAGATTTTCACTATGACAAGTTATCAATTATGAAGATAGTTCACTATAGTTAAAAATTTGTAGATTTGTGTATCATCCATAGTTTATATATTTTTTCTCATACTAGATTTTTCATCAATTATAATTGATTTCTTAAGGGTTAAAAAGATCATAAATAAAATTATAGTCAATTTCTAGTTGACATGTAGTGGGTATTAGTTACTTTTAGAAAAAATAATTAGCTACATAAAAATAAAAAAGAATTAAATAAATAACAATTATAATAAGTAGGATTTTCAGTATGACAAGTTATCAATTATGAAGATAGTTCACTATACTTAAAAATTTTTAGATTTTTGTACCATCCATATTCTGCATATTTTTTCTCATACTAGATTCATTATCGATTGAAATTAATTTCTCAATGTTTAGAAAGATAATAAATAACATTATAGTTAATGGCTAGTTCATATGTATTAGGTATTAGTCAATTTTAGAAAAAATAGTTATCTACATGAAAAAAGAAAAATGAAAAACAAATCAAAGATATAGCAATTATTTGGCAAAGAGGCCACTATGAGTTGCAAACCTGTAACATTTAAATAATATTACATCCATAACACCCTAGGGAGAGGTTATTGACAATGCTAAATAATATTTTGTCCATAATAGTAGGAGTAGAGGGGATTGCTAACAACAAATAATATTTTAGTCCATAACACTTCAGAAGAGGCCAACAACTTCAAAGCAAAGGATGGATATACATGTGTCCAATGCAGAAGGTAGCCAAGGTTGGCACGGAAGGAGGCCATGGCAAATGTAGGCAACCACATGGGCACCATAATGCTATGCAATGTCACTTCATCTATAGTGTAGTGAAACATGAGAAAGCTAGACATGAAGGTCACTACCATGGCTATAGAGGCTAGCATTGATGGTCATGTCACTACCAAGGGCATGAATGTAGTGCTCTAGGATGTCGTCCTTCATCTAGATGACCTATGTGATGGACATGTAGTTGTCCATTTGCATGAATGTGGCATCAAAGTTGTTGAGACACTCAATTTTCCAAACATAGTATGGAATCCACCCACACTTCAACAACAATACCTTGTACTTCTCTAATAGTGTTGACACCAGCATGCAGTTGGCCATGATCCCATCCACAATTATGTAATTGTAAATGCTATTTATAAATGTCCATGCCATCCACCATCGACTACACATACTTCTCTATCATTGCCACCATGGCCTTACTAATCACTTGTGTCACTCATCCCAGCAATGCCAACTCCACCTTGCCTATATTCACCTTTGCACAAATGTAGCACATTATATTATTGTAGTGACCCTTCTCTACCTCTAGCCTCAACCTCTACTATGTGTCCATCGGAAATACCAGACCAACTACACCTAAACTAACTGGTGAAGACTTTCTTTTTTAATGAAGAAATTTTTATCATTGTCTAAATTTTTTAAAAAAATAATTTTTTACTATGTGAAAAAAAATTATTTTAAAATTTGCCAAATTTTCTTTTAGCAATATTTCCAATTGCGCATTAACGTAATGCCCCTTGATAATTATAGGTTAAGCTAATAAGTTTTAAGCTTCTAGAGGTAAGTGCTTATAATTTTAATGGTGGAGATGAAACTAAGAACACCAAGCTACCCTTTGAGCTACTCAATTTCTCTATTTCCCAATGTGGAATAATCGTAATGAATCTCATAATGATACATGGTCAATAATATTTGTTGGTCCTAATCCTGTACTTTTTCATAAACAAACTCTAAAACATTTTAGGATAGTTCAAGGTGAGCATCAACATGGGTTCTGATCTAATTAGAGTTCAGATGTTAGCCAAAATCATCATTTTCTCATCAAATCATCAACTGATAAGAAGACTAAAGCAATTATGAAATTAAGATTTGTGCATTTGATGCACACATGCATTTATGGTTCATCAATCTAGATAAAGACTATTTAGATAATCCTAAAATTGTTGCTAAAATTGTAATATTTTATAAAATACTTTTAAGAATATTTCAAGGCAATAATTTCATGCAAAAAAAAAGTAAGAAAACATCAAATTTTATTACTTGTTGAAAAGGTTTTAACATTTTCTAAATAACTTGCTAAAAACACCATGTTTTCTTAGAATTTTACTATGAGGAAAAAAAGGTGCAATAATTGTAATTTCAAAATTTGTTTATAATCTGTATAAATGTGGCCTTGACATTAGTGGCTAGCACTTATCTTGTTTTTGATTAATTCTCAATCTCCTAGAGAAGGCATCTACTCACTTTGATTTTTTAACCCCAAAACTAGCTTTTCTAGTGGTTATTCATTGATATCGAGTAACCACTAACCAAGTTGTAGGTTATTGATGAGTGGCAAGGTACCCCTACACTCAACCATATGAATACGAGTGTGTACGCACGATCCGGTTGAACTCCACAGATGGACTAGTTGTGGCACCTAGATAGTTATTCTTAGGTCGCAGTTCGCTGTCTTCCCACCTGGACTAGTATTTATCATTTGTCACATATGGTTTAGTCCAAATGAGGTGTATGATATGTTCTAACCTAATGCTACTCCTGAAGGTAAGGGAAAAGAATATTAACTAAGCTAAACTAAGAGGAAAAGGTAAGAAATCTAATCTAGCCTAAGTGCGATGAGCAACCGATTCCTTGATCAACCGTACACATCTTGGACCTCGTGCATGACAACCACTGGGGCTACCAAGCATAGATCCTAGGTATGCCACTGGGATTACCAAGTGTAGATCCCAGATACGCCACCGGGTTACCAAGCATAGATCCTAGCTACACCACTAGGCTACCAAGCAGTCACACTTAAATGCTCGTAATCAAGTCGTACTCATTCCACGTTCTAGGAGTTTAAGGGTGAGAGAGAGAAAATAGTAAATAACACTAAATAAATAATAGATAAATAAATAACAAAGTGAATGCTGCAATTATGAAGTAATCTCGATCCTTATTGCCGGTCATGTGTGTGTCCAAGTACGGCACACTCGAATAAAGACACCGTACAATTACATTTACCACACTGTGGGCAGACACGGGAAAAAATCTAACTCTGGAGGGATCAAACTGCCAAAGCTTAGCTACTTCTAACTGGGATGTCAAATGAGGGAAAGTCACCTCTTATTTATAGAAATTGCGGCTGACTGCGATATCGCAGCCCATGAGATATCGCATACACGATATCACGACCCATGATATAACATGGGTGCGTTAACGTGGGTGCCAGCAATATGAGCAATTTCATGTCTCATCAGTTATGATGATAGGATCATAAGAGATCATGAGTGGGATGGACATTTGTAGGGAAGTACAATATGAAACACAGCACTTGGATGTGCAAAGTTGGAAAGAGATACTTAGAGTGTAAGAATGATAAGAATTTGACAAACTTTGAAATTCTAGATTAGTTTATGGAATGAAATTACATAAAGTGAAATTAGGAATATGGGTCGTTATTGCAAAAATATGTCTATCTTTACTTATCAACAACAACATTATACTTTTCAAATCTTCCACTTGAGTTTGGTACTTAATTTGCACTACTTTTCTACTTTTTGGCATGCAAATTTTCCTATTTTGAAATCAACCATTCACATTCAAGTATTAAATATTACAGTGACAAATGTAGAAAGGATGCATAATAATATTGAAATAGGAAAGCATACTATACTTTATACATGGGACCTTCATTCTTCCATCAATAGTGTAATGATTAAACACTAAAGAGATGAAGCAAAGAGGTTTCCATTATAAAAACTAAAGAGAATCTTCTTCATTGACAAGTAATGTTTAATGCTTAAGTTAGAATTGGAAAAACTCTAAATTTTATTATAGGGAAATAAAGAAATGTAGAAGGGGACATACAAATATATGTGTCCAGAAACCACATATAAATTGCTTTTAAGTGCCACCATGTAGTGCATCTCATCTTTGAATGGATGACCAGAAACAAGAATATTGGCCACCCTTTGCAAAATAAATCATTGTACACATATATACCACTAGCATTATTCTCTCACTTCTCTATGTAACTTCCACTTGTGATTTATTATACTATAGATATCATCTTAGACCCATGTGAAAAATTTGTGGTTAGTATTCAATTCATTTGTAACCTCAAATGTTGTGTATTAGCAAAGGAGAGATGATCCAAAAAAAATATCTAAGGAATTTTTGATAAATATATGAGAAGAAAAGTCTAATCATGATTATTATGAGTTTTTGAGTTTGAGAATGGATCTTCCGTCAACATAAAATGGGCAACATAAGTTTGAGGATTTTATGCATTTGTTTGATACAAATGATAAGGTGCATATTCCTAATGAAAAGGTATTTTAAAAAATTTAAAAGCCATTTGCAAAGTGCATAGTAGATAAAAATACAAATGATGTCAAATTCTAGGATGATGAAGAAGGTGAATTAGATTGAGTTGTGTTTATTTCTGAAACTATAAGGAGTATGCTTACTATTAATCTATTGCTAGAAGAAGGATTGTTTAATGGTGCATTGAAAGTCATTAAGAAAGTAATTTATAGTTCCCACTATAAACCTCTACACCTACTATCATATGTTATCATTGAGTTTGACTCATACATTGGAGTATTGTATGATCACGAACATCCTCGACAAGTACCCATTCCACCAATCATACATGGAGGATCATTCATGGTTTATTATAACATGTTCTTAATTGTTTAATAATGGATTCCATGGTCTTATAAGCTAATCTATTTTTTATTTATTTTTTCATGATTTATTTATAAATTTAGAGAAACAATCTATAACTTAACAGCTGCCATCTAAAAATTGGATTCGAATGATGTATAACTGTAGATAGAATCTTTTTTATTTATTATGTTTAAATCATCACTGCAAGAAACAACTAGCAATCACTTCCTTAGTTATATATATTTATAATATATACCTATAATTTTCCCTAGATATTCTTATTCATTAACAATTAACAAGTTATTTGAGTCAAAAATTTCATAACTTCAGGACGAAGAACAAGATTTAAGGATTACAATTTTCATGACTACCAGATGAAGAATGAGATTTGTTTATCAAATTTTTCATAACAATGGGTTTTAGGAAAAAAATATTTGCATTAGTTATTGTATGTTCTCATTCTCAACTAAATTTTCATTTCCTATCAGAGCATACAAAATAACAAATTTGGTCGAGAATGAGAACATACAATAACTGATACAAATATTTTTTTTCTGAAACCCATCATTACAAAAAATTTGATAAACAAATCTTGTTCTTCATCCAGAAGTCATGAAATTTTTTACTCAAATAACTTATTACTTGTTGACGAATAAGATTCTCTTAGCCAGATTATAGGTATATATTATAAGTAAAAACAAGTAGAGGAAACAAAAGGAAAAAAGAAAAGAGGAAAAGAAAGGAAATAATTTTGAGATATAATAGCTAAAATAAAAATAGCTAGTTGTAAAAAAAAGTACTAATAGAGGGATAGAAAGAGTATGGATATAGGTTTTATTGTTAGTTTAGTAGGAATAGAGGGATAGTGCTTTTTAAGAAAAGTAAAACTACTATTTATAAAAACTAAAATAAAATAAATCAAAATTAAATTAAAATAATTAGTTAAAAATTATTTTCAAACTAATAGTATAATTAAATAGCAATCATAATTGCACATACAACTTCTAAAATATAAGGTAATGAGTTTGTAAGTAAGCCTAGAATATACTACAAACTATGTTTTTAAAAAAATATAATCACCTAGAGGCTCAATGCTTACCCCACCAAGGCAAGGTCCTAGGAGGATCAATGGATGAGTGAATAGCCTAACCTCTTTCAAGTGACTTTGCCCCAACTTGAAACTAGGTCTTATGACTTAAGAAATAAGCACCTTACCATTACTTTGAGTGGTATTTCCTATGAACCATTTACAAAGAAAAACAAAAACAAAAAAAAGATTTAGTAAGAGAAAAAATTAAACTAAGTAGCATTTTCAAGTGGATTTCTAGATTTCTAATTTTTTAAAAAAAATAGGCCACCATGCTAAGTGGATAAAATAACATTGATCTCAATTAACATTATGATAATGAATTATAATTTCAAGAGATTCTCTAATTTTTATATCTACAAATCTATAAACTACACAAAGATGTTCACTATTACATATTAACCATTTATTATTTCTAAAGGAGTTATCATTTTCTATATGTTCTAGAAGAGGAGATTTTAAATATCTATTATATTGTATGTTTTTCAAGTGTTCTTCGAATCTAATAGAGAAAGTTCTACCAGTTTCACCGATATAACATTTACTACATATGCAAGATATTTTCTAAACACTACTATTATTTAGAACATTTTTTATCTTTAGCACTAATGAACCATGATTTGTCAGGCTCCAATATCAGACACTTGGTATTGGGTATGCGATATCGCAGCCTAGATAATGATATCAGATACACGATATCAAAATTCCTATGTAAGCCTATAAATACACCTTTGGGCGCATAAGAAGGTTAGAGTAAGTATAGAAGTAGAGTCTTTTTGTTCATTTTTAGTTCATCTCAACTCTTTCCTCAATGCATGCCCACAATGTGATGATTGTAATTGTATGGAACTTTTATTTGAGTGTGATGTACTTGGACATGCACATGACCAACAATAAAGATTGAGATTAGTTCATCATTGCAACATTCACTTAGTTTTAATTGCTTACTATTATTATTATTTATTGTTTTTGATGAGTATCGAGGTACCCCTACACTCAACCATACAAATACGAGCATTTCTTGTACTATCTAATCAAACTCTACAAATGGACTAGTTATGATATCCTGACAGTTACTCGTAGGTCATAGTTTACTATCTTCCCACCTAGACTAGTATTAGCTTTGTCATGTATGGTTTAGTCTAGAGTGAGGTTTATGATGTGTTCCTATACTAATGCTACTTCTAGTCTGATGGTAAATAATATTAAGTAAGCTAAGAGACAGAGGGTGAGAGAGAATCTAAGCTAGCCTAAGTGCGATGAGCAATCATTCCTCAATCATCCATACACATCTTGGACCTCATGCATGACTACCACTGGGATTACCAAGCACAGATCCTAGGTACGCTACTGGGTTACCAAGTAGTCACACTTAAATGCTCGTGATTAAGTCGTACTCATTCCACGTTACTAGGAGGTAAGGGTGAAGAGATACTAACTAAGAGAGTAGTAAATAATAATTAAATAAATAATTAAGCTAAGTGGATGCTACAATGATGAAGTAATCTTGATCTTTATTGCTGGTCATGTGTGTGTCCAAGTAGATCACACTCGAATAAGGATGCCATACAATTACAATCACACACTGTAGGCATACACTAGGAGAAAAGGGTTGAGAGAAAAACTGATGTACTAAAAGATTATTAAAAAATTAAACTTAATAACTCTAAAAGCTACCTACCAGATCTGTCTACCTCTTATTCATAGATGAGGAGACAGGTTGCAATATCGTGTGTGCGATATCGCGTCTAGGCTGTGAAATCATGTACATGATATCACATACACAATATCATGTATTCGATATCATGGCCAACAAAATGATAACTCATCATACCCCCATGACTAAATGAAAACTCGTCCTCAAGTTAAAGTGAGAACAAGCTTCATTGATTACACTATGGATAGGTATGGGATTATTGACTGGTGAGAATGGGTTCATGCTGGAATGTGGAATCAGAACAAAATTAAGACACAATGCAAAGAATGCAAAAGAAAATCCTATAGCTACAAAATTAATGGAACTCATGTAGTTCATGGTGGTGGTGGCTCCTCCATGGGTGCCCTTCCCTTGTCTTGTGGTCCAGGTCTTGGGACTTGATGGCATTGAAGTATGGCCTAGAGTTTCTCCTCTTCGATTCAGGGATCCTATGTTGTCCATGCTAATGTTCCAATGTTTGATGGAGTTGGCACCTCCCATGGGTAGGGTAGTTGCAGAAACATTTTATTTGCCTTGACATACTAAGCTACAAACACACACTGTTCCTCCTCATAGGCTCTAGCTTTGTCTCTATATTCTTGAAAATCTACAAGCCATTGAGCCAAGTCTGTTATGACACCTTTTTATCCTTGGTAGCTTGCTTTAACCACCTTAAGTTTAGAATTTGCAATCTCCATTTTTTGCAATATCTTCTTGTGTTCTGCAAATTCTATTTCATATTTGATGTAGGTGGTGGCTACCTGTTGCTTGATCTTTGTTCTCGGGCACCCTACTGTTAACATGGTAAGGTTGGCATATCACAGGTTTTTCAACTCCATGTATTTTGTAAGGTCCTCGATCTGCAGGTCCTAGTTCTTAACTTCCACCTAGTGGGCAAATGCATATGTGTCCAATATGGCCCACCCGTTAGTGTGTTGAGCACTAATAGTGTTGATGTCGGCCATGGCCATATGGATCTCCTTCTTAATGATCTGTTTATACATCCCCACCTAGTCCTGGAAGTGCTCCTTTAGCTTTTCATGCCATTTAGCCTCATTCTGCCACACGCTTATTTCAATAGTCATCTTCTAGCAGATGGCACATACCTCCTCAATTAAGAGGATTTGATTTTCCCTGGCTAAACGATTCATGTCCTGGTTGACTTGGATGAGTTTTTCTCACAACTATTGAAAATGTTCTTCGAGAACATTCTTTTGCTTCTTCACAGAGGTTAACCAAAGGTTGCCAACAACAAGCTGCTTGTTTCCCTCTTGTAAGGCCTTGAGTGCCTTGGTATGTGCATAAGTTTACGCTTATGTTGCAGAGGCATCCCAAACAGCCTTCTCTTTTTCTTCTGCCACCTTCTTATTCTTTGTCAATAGTTTGGTCAATTGCTCAATTTTGAGTGTCCAACTGGTCTTTGGGAACAAATTATGAAGGGTCCCACTGTGCAACTTGTAGGGCCACAAGCCTTTCTTGTAATTTTTGAACCTCTACTTCAGCATGCTCAGATGTGATAAGTTCCTATTTTCAAATAGATCCTCTCTTTCGTTGCCAACTCTCCAAACATCTTATCCTCCTTGCTATATGCCCTTTCCAACCAAACTTGTCACACATTAGGATCTGAACAGGTAGAAAATTGAGCAACCTTTGGCCCCGTATTCTAAAGGTTTAATACTTTCAAAATGGCTTGAACAGAGAAATTGACTATCACACCATAAATGTTAACTATGGTGCCTTATTCCCTGTTGTGCCAAAATTGGTACGTTTCCCCTAAGTACCAGGCACTGCTTTCAAAGAGGATAGACCATAATGGGGATCCTTTGAGGTGATCCCTAACAACCTCTAGAGCAAAATTTATGAAAGATTCAAAATTTAATTCCATAATCACCATAGTGAAGATGGAGCTTTCATGGATAGCCTGAATACAATCTTGGGACAACATGAGATGTTGTCCTTGTTTAGGTGTTACAGTAGCTCCTCCTTCTACTTGCCTTGATTATATAGTAGCCAGGTCCTCTTGGTGAATGCTAAATGATTATTCCTCCTACTTTGCATGTTGTCCAATAGGAACTTGTCCTTCACCTCTCCTTGGTCATTTTCTTCCACCTTGAGTAGGACCTTCCTATTGTCCGCGTTTCGGGGCCATCTGCAATCACACAAGGCCAATTGTTTGTAAGGTTGTTTCCGAAGTTAGGTTATACCTTACTACTTTCCTTAATGGAATTTTTTTTATCTTTGTGTGACATTAATTACATGTCCCCAAAAGATTATAAGATTGAGTTCTTTTTGCTTAGGTGGCTTCCAAATCTATTTTTCCAATGTAACTAAGGGGATAAAATTATTTCTAACACACTTATCTTAAGCTTAATAGCTAATTACCCTTGATAATGTCATTTGGGTGATGACAAATTTCAAAAAAAATTTGCACTATTCGACGTGTGCTCCTCCCCCACGACTGAGCTGAACACTCTAGGTTCAAGTGGGTTCAGAAGGAATGAAAATTGGAGGACCAACGAACAAGATATAGGTATGAAAGCAAGGGACATGCAATTACAAGTTGTAGAGAGAAATTTAAAAAACTCCCCCATGTGAATAGTTGAAAATGATGGCAAGTGGTGTAGGGGGGGTTACGTATGAACACCCTAAATTTTCGATGGCATGTTTGCTTCATCGGGTCTTTAGAATTCAAGCAGCATCATGGTAGTTTGGTAGAAAATGGATGCTCTGAGTTTAAACTGTCCAGTTTGGAAAATTTTCTACTCTTGGTGTTGACAGGCCTAACGGACTCTCCAACTTGCCCACCTGGGTAGTTCATCTAGCAGATAGTCTACTTAGGAGTAAGGCATGGGATTGTCGATGATGCTCAGGCTGCACAAAATAGTTCGACAAGTTTTCTAAGTCAAAAAGTTTACTACGCTACGCTATGCTATGTAGCATAGCAAGCCTCAAAAGACAGTTGTGAGATGAAGTGCTACACTATGCAACATAGCATAGCATAGCAAAAGCAAGACAAAAATGCCCAGCTTGCTTGGTGATTTCAAATACACTTAGTGGGCACCGTTGATCTTCCAAAGCCATTTGCTTCATTTGAACTTCGAGTCTTTCAGCAAATGCAGTGGATAAGGTAGCAAGTCATGTAGGCTATGTTAGTTGCTATGCTATGCTACGCTACACAACATAGCACAATGTAGTGATGATGCAAGAAAGACAAAGGCATCTCAGGAGGTAGGATTAGCAAGTTCAAAGGCTTCACATGGCAAGGAACAACGTTTGCAAATGGTTAGCATTTTTGCAACTAAGGCTAGCTACTACACTATGCTACACTACGTAGCATAGCATAGCGTAGCAAATATATGAAACCAGTCAGAACAGTTTAGAAGCTTCCAGCACGTGCAAAAGGTTTCAATGCAACTTTCTCCTTCAAACTGTTGGCTATGCTATGCTACGCTACATAGCGTAGAACATCGTACCAGAGCTACTACGCTACACCAGCATGCTATGATCCAAAGCATAGTACAGCGTAGCAGGCAGCACAACATGGCAATTTGCTACGCTATGCCAACATGATATACTTCAAGGCCTAGTGCAGCGTAGCAGCTAGCACAATGTAGCAATTTGCTATCTTACGCCAACATGCTACATCTCAAAGCGTAGCATAGCGTAGCAGGCAACTACACTACATTAATGTGCCTCCCTCCTTGTCTACATCACTGGCACGCTTCTCTAGTTCTAACAACATAATTGCAGCTTGACAAGCTCATCAATCATCTTTGCATGCGCATGCAGCATAGACATGTTAACATCTTGCAAGTCTAGGACATAGGACACATGTCATCCAAGCCTCACTTCACGTGTTCTCCCTAGCCCCATAAATATCCCAATGAGAAATAGTCAAAGGATTGGCAATTTTGATCAGCTTTGTGCATGGTTGGCAAATTTTTTTGTTGGCAAAAAACTTATCAAAGAAAAAATCATTCAGAAAAATTAAAAAAATTGAGCAGTTAGCAGATTTTTTTAGAGGTTAGCAAAACAAACCCCCTATTTTCAGTTAGCATTTTGTTAACAGGGTTGGCAAGTTTTCTTTGTAACATCCGAGAATTGTGGGCTTTTAGGTCCACGTTCAAGTACATTGTTGCCTTGCTTTTGAGTGTCCTGGTTACTTTTGGGATCTCTGTGCTTCCTAGTGTTGTGCAACCAATTGTATCCACTTTGATGGAGTAAAGTCATAATCTTGAAGTGGTGCATTTCCTTATCTCTAGTTTACTTTGCTTTCTTTCTTGTCATTGCATTTCTACATCATTTTCATCTCCTTGTATTTAAAATTTATTATTTTTTGCTATAAGCATTGCTTTTAATTTAGATATTTGAAAAAGGTTATAGTAACATCGATTAAGTCCTTGTCTGATCGACCAGACTGTTCAGGGCACCCCATTTCCGTTTAATCCAGCATGGCCCTCGCGTGGATCCGAGGTTAAGACTGTCATGACCAATGACCTCTTGATGTTTTCCAGCCATTGACATTTTTGGTCACTACAACGTATATAGAGGTTTTTGTAATGCGATATCATGTATGCGATATCATGGCCTATTGATGTTAAGGCACTAGGGAATATACTGAATTTTGAAGTTTTATCTGAAATGAATGATGGAAACTAAGGATACATGGATAAGTGTTAAATGGTTCCAAGGTAATTTAACTAGTTCTGAAGGCACGTATAATTATGTGTAGGTGGAATTAATCAATAAGGGCCTTGGATGGTAAGGGAGAGAAAAAGGTCATGTGATGGTTCATAGGAACGTTGGAATCTGAAGGGATAGTAATAAGGAAAAGAATATCATTGAAAATACACTAAGGGTAATAGATGGTGTGTGGAAGATGTGTTATGAGTGCAAATTACAAAAATTACGCAAGTGAGTCCTCCCCAAAGCAGGTTCCAACATATAATGCCCTTGCATAACCACACCTAAAAGTGTCCGTGGGTACTCGAAGGGTTAAATGTAATCCACACTAGTTCCAAAAAACACACACATGTAAGTATCACCAAAATGAGGTTAAAATTCTATGCTACATAAGACATGAGTTACAATTACATGAATAGCAAGGTGAGATAGGGTATAGAAGGGATTGTAGAGATTGGGACATGAGGAAACTGACTCAGGGCACAATGAATCCTGCATGTAAAGTATGATTATTGTGTCATTAACCTGTCATTCCAAGATTAGGACCAAGTCCATTCCTTTGATCAATGACACCACATTGTTTCATCCCATGATGAGCAACTATGAGAGTACCATAACAACAAGACGTACGATCACTTGGCATTTTGTTAAAGGAAGGAGTGATTTTTGCTTTGTGGCACTTCCTTTATTTTTTCCTTCAATTGCTAAATCCATAGAAGCTGCCAACCTTTAGGAATGGGTGCATGTCTTTCCAATGGGACCCCCTAGAATAGCATTGGATTTTTAAGTGCCCTTTTGAATACTATTACTCCCATTTTTCATTAGATCTACAAGGATCTTAGTACAACCACATTGCGTGATAACTCCCACAAACGTCACCAAAGAGAATCTGAAAGTCCCTTTGATGTCACACCCTAATCATTCCCTCTTGGTCCATCCTTCTTCATTCTAGGTATAATGAACACAAAATTAATTTTAAGCTTTAAGAATCTCAAGAATATCATTGTACCCTCGAACAAAACCTCATATTTGTAGAATGGATGAGTGGGTGTAATGGGCTTACTATCCAAATAATTGATTACTTAAGACTCAATAACATAGAACACACCTCAACCAACAAGCCACATGAGTGTTCTATTCATAGATGAGATTACTTATAAAAAGATAAAAAGACAAAAAGACAAAAAGATAAAATAAGGAATTGAAAAATGAAAAACTGAAAACAAAAAATTGTAAAACTAAAGAAAATGAAATAAAATTATTAATCCTACTTGTCATTAGAATGGGGGATATCCCCCATAACTAAATAGTTGAGTATGGCAAGTATTAATAATTGAAAGATGAGGATCCTTGCATGTTGGAAGTATTGAAACTTGGTCATACTTACCCCATTGGGGTTCATACACTTGACTGTAGTAAGCATAGTGGGGCAATTTATAAGATGTGATTCCTTGTTAAGAGTTAACCCACTATGATACTTGGGACCATAAGATGGTATGCAAGGATCAGGATGTCGCTCTCCATGGCTGTATTCATTGGGCCATATGGTTGTTGGAGTGTTAATTGGTGGCCCTGATGAAGTAACACGAGGTGTTGGGTTTGAAGAGAAAGATGCACCACAGTGTTGGGCTTGTGCTGAGTTGGAGAATGCAGTGGCCTTGGAATTGTGTTGTCCCTTCCTATGGTTATGTCTAAAGAAAGGACACCTTCGATGTTGTTGAGGTCTCTCACTACTATTGGCAATAGTAACGTTCATGGGTTGTTGCTGTGGTGCAAATACTTCAAGAATAGAAGGGATGAGAATTTTGAAATTTTGGAGAAGTGTAAGGTACACAAGGTAGTGGTTGTGTTGAGGACATGGGCTGATAGTATTGAGGAGAATGATAATGTGGTGAGATAGAGTATGTTGACCCAATTGGGGAAACAGGATGTTGAACTAGATAGTATTTAAATTTGAATGATGTGAAGGGTGTCTCGAGTTTAGGGGTGGCTTCCCCCACAACTAGGATTGTTGCCACTGTGATTGAACATAGTATCTCTGTACAAACTCTGGGTGTAACGTGCTTCCCCAATGCTCATATAAATGTAACAAGATTGGGCATTGGCCCTTGGGGTGATCGTATAGGCAAATGTTGCATTCATATGTATGATTGGCTGTTGAGCTCTTATCTTCCTCATCCCTTCTTTTTTATTGTCTAATGATACTTTGTCTTGCTCCTCAGGTTGTCAAAACTCTATCTCCAATAATATTGATATATTACTCACACTTTTTATGCATCCATTCCAACATCTTATTGATCTTTTCCTTGACTTCCTCTATTGATTGTTGTACTAGCAAAGATGCTTCTTCCTCCTTGAGATAGGTTGATTTCTCCTTTTTATGATCATGGACCTCCGTTAAGTTGAGATTTTGGTCTTGTTGATGTTTTTCAACACTCTCCCATCTAGCCATTTCTCCTTCTTCTTTTGCTACCCACTTAATAAGCTCTTGGAATTGATGGGTTCGTAGTTTGTATAGTTGTCCTCGGGCATACATCCCTAGGGTATCTCTTGTTTTATCATGAAGCCCATCAATGATATGGTACATTAGCCTTTCTTTGGAGAACTCATGACCTGGATAGTTGTTTAACAATGCATAATATATTTCCAAGGCCATGTCCAAGGGTTCATGTTACGCTTGTTTCCACTCTTGGATTTGTTTCCTCAAGGCTGACACTCTTGCGTAGGTTTGATATCTTTCATTAAAGAGTTTTACCATTGTTGGCCAATGTCGTATTGAATTTGGTTTTAATGATCTATACCATACTTTTTCTTGGCCAACGAGTGTCATAAGAAAGAGCTTGAGTTTTTTCCAACTATTATCAATATTTTTCCATGCACAGGCATCGTAGAAGGCTTGTAAATGTTGCTATGGATCTAAGTCATATCCTCCTGAGAAATTAGAAAAGTTGTTTAAATCGAGCCTGGGTAGATGGCTCTCTTTCTGATGGCTACGGGAGATTCGAACAGCCTCTTGTATTTGCGTTAGGCTTGTAGTGGCCAATAGGGGTTCATCATCATCGAGTAAGTTATGCTTTCATGCATTGGGATGATGTTTCTTTTGTTTATGTTTATAAGAAATCCCCACCTTGGGTTGCGTACTCCAATCTTCATTTTCATATAATTCATTGGTTCTCTAATGAATTGCCTCACTAGATGTGGCATTATCGTAGTCTTGTAGGAGAGGTATGGTTGTGAAATTATGTGTAACTGTTTAGATGTAACTTTTTGTAATTATTTCTTCCTAAAATATATATCGTTAATTCCTATACAATGACCTTGTATGATATAACTAATCTAGATAACTAGCACCATCCCCGAAAATGGCGCCAATGATGAGTGGTGAGGTTCCCCTACACTCAACCATACAAATACGAGCATTTCACGCATGATCTGGTTGACCTCTATAGATGGACTAGTTATGGTATCCAGACAGTTACTTGTAGATCACAGTTCGTTGTCTTCCCACCTAGACTAGTATTAGCTTTGTCACATATGGTTTAGTCCAGAGTGAGGTGTATGATATGTTCCTATACGAATGCTACTTCTGGTTTGATGGTAAATAATATTAACTAAGCTAAGAGAGAGAGGATGAGAGAGAATCTAAGCTAGCCTAAGTGCAATGAGCATCCATTCCTCAATCATCTATACACATCTTGGACCTCGTGCATGACTACCACTGGGATTATCAAGTGTAGATCCTAGGTATGCTACTGGGTTATCAAGTAGTCACACTTAAATGCTCGTGATTAAGTCGTACTCATTCTGCATTACTAGGAGGTTAGGGTGAAGAGATACTAACTAAGAAAGTAGTAAATAACAATTAAATAAATAATTAAGCTAAGTGGATGCTGCAATGATGAAGTAATCTCGATCTTTATTTCCAGTCATGTGTGTGTCCAAGTACATCACACTTGAATAAGGATGTCGTACAATTACAATCACCACACTACGAGCATACACTAGGAGAAAAGGAGGAAAACTGATGTACTAAAAACTTATCGAAAACTTAAACTTAATAACTCTAAAAACTGCCTACTAGATCTATCTACCTCTTATTTATAGATGAGGAGACAGGCTACGATATCGCGTACGCAATATCACGTATGCGATATCATGGCCAAAAAATGATAACTCATTAGTTTTCCTAATTAATATTTCTTACCCTTCATTTTCTATTCCTATTATTAAACGAAAAATGAGTACGACTTAATCACGAGCATTTAAGTGTGACTACTTGGTAACCCAGTAGCATATCTAGGAGTGTTCAAGTAATATACACTTGGTAATCCCAGAAGTAGTACATGAGGTCCAAGATGTGTACAGATGATTAAGGATGGATGCTCATCACACTTAGGCTAGCTTAGATTCTCTTCTCCCTCTCCCTCTTAGCTTAAAACAAAGTTATTTTCCATTGCCTCTAGGAGTAGCACTAGTTTAGGATCATATCATACACCTCACTTTAGACTAAACCATATGTGACAAAGCAAATACTAGTCCTAGTGGGAAGACAGTGAACTGTGATCAACGTGTAACTATCTAGATACCACAACTAGTCCATCTGTGGAGTTTGACTAGATCGTATGTACACGCTCATATTCGTATGGTTGAGTGTAGGGGTACCTCATCACTCATCATTGGTACCATTGCCAAGGATGGTGCTAGTTTTCTAGATTAGTTATATCATACAAGATCATTGTAATAAAGTATTCATGATATATCTTTTATAAAAGAGATTAATTTCAAGTAACTCACACACAATTCATAATAATGTCTCCATCACAAGACCAACTAGTGAGGTAATTCATTGGAGAACCAATGAATTATATGATGATGAAGATAAAGTTTGGAGTACTCAACCTTATGCAGGGATCCCCTATGTTCATGAACATCCAATGGTACTCAAGGACTCTCGTCATCCAACTCTAACACCTCTAGTGAGGATGGTACATCCTGTAGAATGAGGGGGCCTGTAAGGCCTAGGACCTTCTCAATAGTTAACAATAATTTATCTAGGGATGATTGGAAGACTTATAAAATTCATGATGATTTTTCCAATTCTTTCTCTTGCTCTACCCCTTGAACATCAGGTTGTGACATGGATGACCATCTTTCAAGGGATCAACATAGAACTAAAAATCAAGCTCACAAGAAAAATCAAGAATTCCAACATGAACAAGGACAACATTATTCCAACTCACAAATTCATAACCTACCTAGTGATGATGAACCCCTTCTGGCGACTAAGAGCCTAATGCATATACAAGAGGGTATTCAAATATCCTATAGGCATCGCAAAGAAAGTCATCTACCCAGGCTTGATTTAAACAACTTTCCCAAGTTTTAAGGAGGCTATGATTTATATCTACAATAGCATTTACAAGCCTTCTATGATTCTTGTGCATGGAACAATATTGATAATGGGTGGCAAAAACTTAAGCTCTTTTCTATGACACTCATTGGCCAAGCAAAATTATGGTATAGATCCTTAAAACCAAAATCAATTCGTAGATGGCCAACAATGGTAGAACTCTTTACTAAATGATATCAAACCTATGCTAGAGTGTTAGCCTTGAGGAGAAAAATCCAAGAATGGAAACAAAGGAAACATGAAACCTTGGACATGGCCTTAGAAATATACTATACTTTGTTAAACAAATGCCCAGGCCATGGGTTCTCTAAGGAGAGGCTAATGTATCACATCATAGATGGACTTCATAATGAAACAAGGGAGACTCTAGGGATGTATGCCCCAGGTCAACTATATGAGCTACGAACCCACCAACTCTAAGAACTTATCCAACAAGTAGTAAAAGAAGAAGGAGAAATAGCTAAATGGGATAATGTTGAAAATTCTCAATAGGACCAAAATATCAACTTAGCAAGGGTCCATGATCATGAAGAGGAGAAATCAACTCACTCCAAGGAGGTGGAATCATCTTTGCCAATCCTACAAGCACTAGATGGCATCGAGGCAAAGATTAATAAGATGATGAAATGGGTACATAAAAATTATGGAGAATATGCTAACATTAGTAGAGGTAGAACTATGCCAAATCAAGAAATAGGATAGGACATCACGCAACAATCAAAATGAAGGGTTGAAGACAATAATCATAGGAGCTCAACTACTAATCATACGTATTAATGTAATGTTTGTCTATATGATCACCCCAAAGGCCAATGCCAAATCTTGCCACATTTACATGAGCATTGGGGAGGAATGCTACATCTATATTTCATACATAAATATCAGGTTCAATTGTAGTGGCAAAGACTCTAGTCATGTGGGAAACCACCACCAACCAGACCATACCCTTTGTATGTCCCAACGTCAAACACTTATCATGTGCAACACCCTATTTCTCCAACCAGATGAACATCCTCTACTTCACCTCATCACTATCATTCTCCTAAGTACTATCCACCCATGTCCTCTCCAACAAGATCATCACCTTATGTGCCTTACATTTTTCCTCAACCTCAATATTCCCATCCTTCACCTCCTTCTACATCGCCACCAACTGTACCAAAAGGTTTTGCACCATGGCACCAACCCATGAATGTTACTTGTGCTACTATTGTCAACAATAGTGGAGGTACTCAAAAGCTTTCTTTCTTTAGGCATGTCCATAGAAAGAAATAGCATAATTTTGAAACCACTGCATCCTCCAACTTAGCACAAGCCAAACGTTGTGATGCATCTTTATCCTCAAACTCAATGCCTCTTGTTACTTTATCCGGGCCACCAATCAATGCTCCAACAACCATGTGGCCCAATGAATATAACCACATAGGGAGACATATTGATCCTTGCATACCATCTTACGGTCACGGGTGCCATAGTGGGTTAGCTCCTTATAACATGACCACATCTTATAATCTACCCCACTATGTTTACTATAATTAAGTGTGTGAACCCTAATTTGGGTATATTCCTACCACCACCTCAAAAGACACCTAGTGGTTTGGATATGATCAATTCCCAACATTTCCAATATGCATGGATCCACACTTTCCATTTATTAATTCTTGCCATGATCAAACATTTAGTCATGGGGGATATCCTTCATTCTAACAAGCAGACTCAATAAATGTTTTTCCTTTTCTTTAATTTTACAAATTTTTTTGTTTTCCAATTTTTCATCTTTCAATTTTTTGTTTTATCTTTTTATTTTTCATTTCATCCATTTATCTATTGTTTTATCTTTTTATGGGTAATCTCATCTATGAATAAAGCACTCATGTGACTCGTCGGTTGAGGTGTTGTTCTATGTTATCAAGTCTCAGGTAATTAATTATTTGGATAGTGAGCCCACAACATCCACCCACCCATTCTATTAATAAGAGGTTCTACTCTGGGAATGATGATATTCTTGACATCATTAAAACTTAAAGTAATTTTTTACTCATTATGCCCAAAGTGAAGAATGATGGACTAAGAAGGAATGGCCAGGGTGTGACATCAAGGGGACTTGTGGATTCTTTTTGGTGACATTTATAGGTGTTATCATGCAACCTAATTGTACTAAGATCCTTGTAGATATAACACAAAATGGAAGTAAGAGTAATGAAGGCACTCAATAGAGAAACTCAATGCTATTCTAGGGGTTCCACTGGAAAGACATGCATCCATGCCTAAAGATTGGTGGCTTCTCTAGTTCACTGTTGGGGAAAACAAAGTGCCAAAGTAGCTAGAAAAAAACACAACAAACATGTGTGCCATAGGGAAATTCTAAATCACTCCTCCTTTAGAAAAAATGCTAAGTGATTGTACACCATGTTGTCATGGTGCTCTTATGGTTGTCCATCATTAGATGAAGCAATGCAATGTCATTGATCAGAAGAATGGACTTGGCCTTGATTTTGGACTGACGGGCTAATGACACATTACCCTACACTCAGGATTCATTGTGCCCTGGGTTAGTTACCTCATGTCCCGATCTTTGCAATCCCTTCTACGATTCATTTCATCTCACTGTCTAAGTATTTCTAACTTGTGTCTTGTGTGGCATAGAACTCATACCTCATCGCAGTGGCATTTAACATGTGTGTGTGTTTTGTTGCATCAATGTAGATTACATTTAACCCTTCTAGTGCCTATAGACATTTTAAGGTGTGGTTACCCAAGGACGTTATATGTTGGAACCTGCTTTTGGGAGGATCCACTTGCGTGACTTTTGTAATTTGTACTTGTTCAACATCACCACATCATTTTATACCCTCTAAGTACTTCATTGTCAAATCTATTCTTTCCTTTGTCATCATTTTATCAAATGTTCCTCAAAACCATTACATGTCCTTTTATGTGTCACCTAAACAAATCAGGTCCAACATTAAACTTTTAGGGCAACTTCCTTAAAAAAAATTTCTAAATCTAAAATCACACTAAGTAAAGAATTCAACATTTATTAAAGGCAATGAGAAAGGTATGAAATAATTGGACTTCTTTTAATAACCTTACTAACAATTGATCTTTGTGTGATTATAGATGGCCCCTAAAAGAGGATAACAGGGAGGACCTTCTCAAGGTGCAACTAAATTCCCTAGGGGACGTAGAGGCCAAGGACCTCATGCAGAACATGCAAAGCAAGAGGCACAATCATTCAACATCCATCAGAAAACTTCTATCACTACACAATCTAGCTAAGAAAAAGGTGGATGGGTCAGGGCCCTAGCCTATGAAGAGGAACAATGGCTATTTGTGACATGCCATGTTCAAGCTAACCAAGTGTTCCAATAGCTGTAGTGTCCATGGGAAGTGCCGACTCCATCAAACATTGGAACACCTACATGGATGGCTCATAATCCTTGATAGAAGAGGAGAAATGTTAGGTGCTTCTTCAATGGTATCAAGCTTAGAAGCCTGCAGTGCAGGAAAAAGGAGAGGCATCCATGGAGGAGCCACCACCATCGGGAACCACATGAGTTCCAATAAATTTTGTAATTTTGTGTCTGTGTCCCAATTTTGTAGTATTCAATTCTCCACTATAGCATGAATAAATTCCTAATCAATCAATAATCCCATACCTATCCATTGTGAAATCAATTGGGCTCATTCTCATTTTGTTCGACTTAAGGATGAGTTTTCATTTAGTCATGGGTGTATGATGAACCATGATTTATCAAGCTCTGATATTGGACCCTCGATATCGGGTACACGATATCGTGGCCTAGATAATGATATCGGATACACAATATCATGATTCCTATGTAAGCCTATAAATACACCTTTGGGCACACAACTAGATACCACAACTAGTCCATCTGTAGAGTTTGACTAGATCATGCATACATGCTTGTATTCGTATGGTTGAGTGTAGGGGTACCTCACCACTCATCAAGCACTATGAAAAAAGTTGGATATATTGTTATAGGATTTAAAGATTATTATAACATCATGTTTTCTTAGAACTTTAACCAATTTCTTAGAAATACCTTTAATGTAAGGAATGTTGATGAGTTTTTTATTTGAAATGGAACCATTATTATTTTGGGATTCATAAAGAATGAGGTGTTGGCATAGTCGTAAGACTCTTAATTTGAAAACTTTAAATCATGGATTTAATTCTTATAGACAATTGGTGCAGGGACACCTCTTCCAATTTCCTTGTTCTTCCCTATGTGTGTGCTTTTTTCTTGTAGGATTTTAGATACTAGAGAAATGTCTTAGAAGTCCACAAGATGTCTTAATGAAACATGGAAGTGATTGGAATGTCTTGCTATTTAGACTGATGTCTCAAGTAAGACATCTCACCAAAACCTGAGATGTCAAAGATGAGACATCCCCACTATGCATACGATGTCTCAAGTAAGATGTATTACAAGTGGTTGAGACTTCTTAGCTTCTAGATGAGACATCTTGAAAAAATAATGGATGCCTTAGTTAAGAGCTGGGTTTCGTAGGATACATTTTGACAAGGTTAGAAATAACTTGTACAAATGGGAGAACTTCTAAAACTATCCATCCTAGTTTGGGAAATAGCTAGAACATGATGAAAAAGGATGAAAATAGCCAATGATGAGTAGCAAGTAGACCCTACACCCAACCATACAAATCACTAAGCGTTCACATGCAATATAGTCAAATTCCATGGACTTATAGCTTTCTAAGGACACTGGTCTCTAGGAAGTAAAACTAACCATTGCAATCATTGTCTTACCAATTACACTTGTGAAATGCAAAGGTATCATTAAGTGCAACTAAGGCATATGATTTTTATCATTTTTATGTTTTGTGTTTTTAAGTTGCATAAGGGTAAAGAATAATGAATAAAAATAAAATCATTAAATTGGTAATTTAATCTAACTAGCTACACCTAACTAATCCTAAGATAAGCATTCGTTTCCACTTGTTGTATGCATCCTGAACACATTTAATGCTACTAGGTTACCAAATGTTAAGCATTACCAGGGTTACCAAGTGCCAAGTGTATGCTTGAAGTGGTTGTACTTATGTGCTTAATTAATCACTATTTAATCTAGCTTCATTTATCCTAATTAATTATTTAATTACTTAAAGCATTAAAAGAAATTACATCTAACATTAAATGCATAAATAAATAATTAATCTATTTCAAAGTGCTACAAGGTTTATTAGAAAGCTCATCTTTATTGCCACACACACTATTGTGCTTAGGTACAACAGTGCTAGAATAAAGATTCGTACACTCTTGACTCCTACTGTGGGCACTTAGAAAAAAATATTCTAACTTTCAAATTACAAAACTACAAGAGCTTTGCTATAACTATGACAAGATATGCCATAAAAATGATGGGTGAGCATGTATTTATAGGCAAAAGCAAACACTACATTGATGTGGCCAAGGTAAGAAGACTTGAAAAACATTTGTAAAATCTTGAGTTAAGAAAAGGTTTCTAAGGTTCTTATCTTCTAGTTTGACATAAATATTAATGTATTCATCATTATTGGTACCATGAGTGAGAGAAACACCTCTTGAGAGTGGAGAGCTAAGCAAGAGAGTGTGGGTAAGCACATTGGGTAAGTGTAATTAGTAATTGTAGCTCCAATATCAACTTATGATGTATTAGTCTTTGTGTTCTTTTCTCTTGTATCTCACTTGAGAGTGGAAGATCTTAGTCATGGGTTATGGAAGAGATTTCTATTTGTTTTATCTTGCATTTAGAACAACCATTGTATGGTTGTAGAACCTCATGCTCTACAATCTTGTTTGAGTATGATAGATTTTGGATATTTGTCGGTTTATGAACCCTATTATAATTTTTTAATAAATTAATTAAAGATAGCTACTTTTCTTGTTTCTAGCAAAAGGTTTTATCTTTGCATAATGCATAATATATGGATTTAGTATTGGAAGGTGATTTATTATTGGAGTGAACTTGCTCCAGCATTATTAGTATCAAATCCTAGGGTCTATTGTTATTTTAATTTTTGGTTGAGGATTTGGTCACTTTGAAATGGTACCTAAGAAGAAATAGGTACAAGCTCTAAATCGAGACATGAAGAGCATGAATTCTGCCTTCCAAATGATGGTTTCTTGGTTAGATGAAATTGACACAAGGGTGGATAGACATGGTCTAGAAATCAAGTCTAGAAATCACCATGTCTATCCACCCTTGTATTGATTTCTAAACATGGTGATTTCTAAACTTGATGGAATTCATCATTTGATTCCTATGTTAGCTGAATAAGTAAGGAATCAAAGCTCACTTAATGCTTTCTTAATCCTTTTAGGAAAGAGGGAATATATTAAGGAATATGATAAAATTGATTCTAGTTTTGTTGTTATGACAATAGTTTCTACTAACCATGATCATGTGCAGGTTAAACATTCTACAAGTGTGTTAGCCTTGAAGGAGGAATTTTCCAATGTGTTTAAGGAAAAACTAAATGGACTACCATTGATGAGGAATGTACAACATCATATTAACTTTATTCCTAGTGCTACCACTTCAAATAAGAGAGCTTACTAGATGGTACCAAATCATAGGACTAAATTGTAAAGGCAAGTAGAGGGGTTACTTGCAAATGGCTTCATGAGGAAATTCTTTTTACCTTGTGTAGTTCTTATGGTGCTAGGGCCAAAGAAATACAATGATGAATAGAGGATGTGCATTGATTTCAAGGAAATGAATGGGATAACAGTGAGGTACAAGTTTCCTATTCCAAGGATGGATGATATCCTCAATGTACTTACCAATGCTAAAATTTTTAGCAAGAATGATTCAAAGAGTGGGTACAATCAAATTCGAATCAAGCCTAGTGATGAGTGAAAGACAACTTTTAAGATGTCAGAAGATGGACTTATGAGTGATTGGTGATGCCATTTGGACTCATAAATGTACCTACTACATTCATGATGTTGATGCATGATGTATTAAAGGACTTGACTGGTAGGTGTTTTATTGTCTTTTTTGATAATATTTTGGAGTATAGCTCTAATGAGGAAGAGCACTTGGATCACTTGAAGATGGTATGTCTTATGTTGGAGGAGGCATAGCTAGTGATTAGTGTGAAGAAATTTCATTTCTTCAAGAGGAAAATCACATATTTGGGTCATGTGATTTCTAAAAATTAGATTCCAATGAAAGCTACCAAGGTAAAGATAATTGGGGATTAGTCAACTCCTAAGAATGTTGGCAAGGTAAGATCATTCCTTGGTTTAGCAAGTTTTTATAGGCAATTCATTAAAAATTTAGTGGTATTTCATGACCTATGTTTGCTTTGATGAAGAAAAATAAAGAATTTAGGTGGGATAATGAAACCCAAAGGAGCTTTGGCTTCTTGAAAGCAAAGATAAATAGTGAATTAGTGCTTGCAATTCTAGATTTTCAAAAGCTTTTTCAAGTGGAGGTGAATGCAAGTGGACATGCCATTGGTGGGGTACTTTCACACAAAGGTAGGCCTATTTCTTTCTTTTTTGAAAAGTTAAATTTTTCAAGGCAAAAATATAGTGTATATGAGAAGAAGTTGTATATTATTCTTCAAGCAATCAAGCATTGGAGAAATTAATTATTGCCCAAGGAATTCACCTTGATGACAAAACACACAGCACTTCAATTTCTAAAGTCACCAAGAAGTTGGGTGCAAAGCACATGAAGTACAATTACAAGAGTTCACTTTTGTGTTGAAGCACAAAACTGGGAAAGAAAATGTGGTGGATGATGCATTATCTAGGATGCATGTGGTAAATTTTAGCATACCTCATGTGGAAGGTATGGGTGTTTTGCTTTTTTGTATAAGCATGATGTTCATTTTGGGTAGGTCTAGAGGAGCCTCAAAGAGAAATTGATGAATAGGATAGACCAATGGAGAGACTATCATATTCAAGATGAATTTTTATTTAAGAATGAATAGATATTTATTCCTAACTATGATTTTAGGAAAAATGATTTTGTTTAAAAAGCATTATAGTGGCATGGTAGGTCACATGGGTAGGGATAAAACATTGGAACTTGTGGGTAGGCACTTCTTTTGCCCTAGTATGACAATAGAAGTTTTGAAATTTGTAAAGGAATGCTTGAAATGTTAGAACTTTAAAGGAGGTAAAGGTGTGGATGAATACTATATGCTTTTGCCAATTCCCAAAGGTTCATGGAAAAGTGTGTCAATGGACTTTGTGATTGGTATTCCAAAGATGAAGAGTGGTGATGATGTAATTTCTATTGTTAGGAATAGGTTCTCCAAGATGGAACATTTTATTCCATGTAAGAAGGTGAGTGTTTCTTCTCATGTTGCAAATTTGCTTTTCTAGCATGTTATGCAGTTGCATAGTATTCCTTTGAATATTGTTAGTGATACAGACTCCATGTTTACAAGTCAATTTTCAAGGTTCCTTTGGAAGCTTCTGGGGACAAAGTTGAATTTTTATAGTGCATATCATCCATAATTTGATGACCAAACAAAGGTGGTGAATAAATATTTGCTAAACATATTGAGATGTTTGTGTGATAGATAGTCAAACAGGTGGGAAACTTATTGTCATGCTAAATTTTCATATAACAATGCTTTTCATGTTGTTGTTGGTAAAAGCCCATTTGAGGTGAACTATGAGTTTTATCTAAATATGGTGGACACTTTAAAGAGATTTAATGATGAATATCAACTTAGTGCTAATTTGGTGCAAGAGATGAGGGATCTCCATGCACAAGTACAATCAAATCTTAAGAAGAAGGCTAAAGAGAGAATCCTCAAGAGGAATGAGGACAAGCAAAAGTCTAATTTTGCTATTGGTGACTTGGTTTAGATGCACTTGAAGAAGAAGCAATTGAGAGATTTTAACTTCTTCAAATTAAAATCAAGGCTAAAATTAATGATAATGCTTCTGAGATTGATTTATCAAATAATGCTGATATGTCTTTTATGTTTAATGTTTCAGATCTTGTGCACTATTATGGACTAGCTAATGAGGATATCCTATAAGATAGCATAAATGAGTTGAAGGGGGCTATTGATTAGTCCAAGCCTTCAATGGAGAGGAAGGAAATCAAACTCAAGTGAAGGGAATTTTTAGTAGTTGAGGAGTTAAGAGGCATCAATATTTGATTCATTGGAAGGATCAATCCACTTATGATGTTGTATGAATCCATGAGACCAAACTTATTTAGTGGGGAAATACTTCTATCCCTACTCCATTATCCATTTAAGCTCACATTTTAAAGGGTGGAAGAGCTAGTGTAGGAACACCTCTTTTGATTCCCTTATTCTTCCCTATGAGTACATTTTTTTTGTAGGCTTTTGAACACTCAAGAGACATCTTGGATGTTCATGAGACATCTTGGCTGAGCTTGGAAGTAAATGAAATATCTTGTTGTGTAGACTAATGTCTTGAGTGAGATGTCTCATTAGAACCTAAGATGTCTAAGAAGAGACATCTTCATTGTGCATAGGACATCTCAAGCATGATGTCTTGCAAGTGGTTGAGACATCTTATCTTCCAAGTGAGACATATTGAAAAATAGTAGATGTCTTGGTCAAGACCTAGATTTCACATGAGACATCTTGGAAGGATTAGAGATGACCCATATGGATGGACAAACTTCTGAAAATGCCCATCCCAATTTGGGAAATAGCGAAAACATGATGAAAAAAGATGGAAATAGCCAAGAAGAAGATGAGAAGACTTGGGAAACATATGAAAAACCTCAAGTTGAGTTGAGGAGATGTTTCTAGGGTTCTTATCTTCTGATTTCATATAAATATTGATGTATTCATCATTTTTGGTACCATGAGTGAGAGAAAGAGATCTTGAGAGTGGGGAGCTAAGCAAGAGTGATGGGACGTGATATCGCATGGGCCACAATATCGCGTCTTCCCTTGCAATATCACGTACACAATATCGCAGTGCGCCGCCAAGTCTATAAATAAGAGGCAGCTCTCCCTTGTTTCTCAATCTAGGCCTAGACCGTAGCGAAACTCTAGCAGTTTTACCTCTCCAGAGCTAGAATAATTTCCATGTGCCCATAGTAGGAGCTCCAAAGTGAATGGATCTTTATTCGAGCAAATATTGTACCTAAACACAAGTTTGTGTATGGAAATAAAGACAAACTTCTTGGATAAACCTTGTAGTGCATGGAATAGGCTAAATAGGACTTTATTTACTGTTATTTATTGTTTACCATTTAAATGCTTTATTAGTAATTAAATCTCTCTCAACCCTTCTCTCCTAGTTAAGTGCTTCAGTACAACCACTTCGAGCATGTGTGTTACACTTGGTGATCCCAGCAACGACTAGTGTTTGGTAACCAAGGTTGCATTGGTTTAGGGTGTGAACGGTAAGTGGGAATGAATACTGATGCTAGGTTAATTAAGGCTTAGTTAGTTAGTTAAAGTTAGTTAATTAGTCTCTTCACCCTTCACCTTGTCAGCATAGGATATAAAATAGAAAAGATATAAAAATCATATACCTCAAACTTACTTAACCATACAACCGTAACAACTATAAGTAAGTCTAGGAAGACAACGAATGATTAACCTTAAGTGTTCCATAAGGTGTGTGGGCACTTAGTCTACGGAGTTCAACCGGATCGCGCATGCTACGCTCGTATTCATATGGTTGAGTGTAGGGGTACCTCGCCACTCATCATTGGTGCTGTTGTCGGGGACTAAGTGTTTGTGCGCTAAGTAGAACATAGGAAATCACTCACATCGTTGGGAGCTTAAATGAATCGTTAGTGTTAATTAAATAAAAAAATTACATAACAGTTAATCAGCACACTGAATAAAACAACAATGTCTTCTTCTTCGAACAAATGCAATTCACCACCTAGGGATCATACAAGAAACAGTCAATAATCTAAAACACATAACCAAAATCTGCCAATTCTTTAATAGTACCAGATGGTATATACTCATCCCGATGAGTATCTACCCAATTTTACTTTTATCCTCCATCAGGATGAACAACTGCGCTGGAGAGATTTGCAAGGTAACATAGTGTTACCTCCAGATCGGGTAGTCCCTAACATGCTTCTTCATGCTCTTGCATGGATAGGCATGACACAGTTATATGCTGAGTATGTTATAGGTGATTTTGACACAAGGGATTACCATCCCACATTAGCACAACATTTAAGGGACTCAAGGTAGGAGAGCCACCATACACTGTTGAAGGACAAAGGGGTCCCGCACATCCTAAGTGAAATTGAAGATGGTTAACCACTTATAACAAGTTCTCCATCAAATGATGTTCCCCCTCCTAACGATAGTGAGGAGGTGGGGTATCAGAACCTACGCTCCATGATACACAATCCTGGTTCTGATCCCCGTGAATGCCAAGTGTTCACTGAGGGAACAACAACACATGACAAGGACGGGCACTCAGATCATCATCATAATCGGGGTCGAAGCCACATAAGCAAAGGTAAGAAACATCGTCATGGCGATGGTTCTCCTTCTTCTTCCCCTTCATCACATCATTGACCCTCTCCTTCCACATTGGGGTGTAGTCATCAAGAGCATGATGGTAAGGATAAGGGTAAGCGAAATGAGAGACCTCGACGAGAGAGTCGAGAGAGAGGACGAGGGTAGTCTAGAGAGTCTAGGCATGAATGAAGGGAAAGTAGGGAACAACACAGACATCATAGATGTCATGAAAGAGATGATCATGATGAACCCCTACTTGTCACCCAAAGCATGCTAGATATTACAGAGGTTGTGAGAATACCAACAAGGCATCAAAAAGATAGCTGGATCAAGCGCTTAGACATGAAAAATATCCCACACTTCGAGGGGGGATATAACTCTAATCCGCAAAATCATTTACAGGCATTCCATGATGCCTGCACCTTGCAGCACATAGAGAATGAGTGGCAGAAATTGAAGTTGTTTCCTAGGACACTCATAAAGGAAGCAAAGATTAGTACCAAACCTTAGAGTCGAAAACCATTAGGAGATGGAGTACGATGTTAGATTTGTTCAACGATAAATATCAAACGTACTCCAAAGTGTCCAATTTGCATAAAAAGATCCAAGGATGGAAGCAAGGTACTCATGAATCCTTGGATTCTACCATAGGCCACTACTATGCACTGTTACATCATTGCCTGGGCCATGGTTATGCAAAGCCGGATCAACTCTGCCATCTCGTAGATAGGCTAACGTATGAAACTAGGAGAACCCTTGGGACTTATGCCCAAGGGAGGCTATTTGAACTTAGATCCCATGAAATTCATCAATTTTTGGAGCAAGTAGCTAAAGAAGAAGGGGAGCCATGAAAAAGAGAAAGCGCAGAAAAGTACAACTGCGATCCTTCCCTCCGGAAGAGGGGAGTGAGATTCTGCGATGAAGAGGATGAGTCACCACTCAAAGAGTTGGTGAATAGAAAAACCTTGCTACTTCAGAAGTTAACAACGAAGGTGGTAGCTAAGGTAGATCAAATACAGGACTCCTTGGATAGTAGATTTAAACTTGTCCTGAAAATCGTAGAGGATTCTAAGGAGGAACGAAGTAGTGACAATGGTAAGAAAAAGCAAATAGATTCAGGCCATGCACGTGACAAGGGTAAGGGAAAAATGAATATTGCCAATGAGGTTGTGGATTTGGATATAGAAAATGATGGTGGATGTGAGATCTGCCAATATGACCATCCTAAGGGATGTTGTCCAATCATCTCACATCTACAAGAGTCTGGGGTGTATGCACTCAACCTGAAACATAACAAATGACAAGCACCCTGGAGGTTACCTTATCCCCAAGGTAACCCGAGGTAGTTCCACCAACCATTAACGTATTATCCAAGTGGAATGCCGCCACAACCTATCAGGCAACACCAGTATTGGCAATACCCACAATCATGGAGGATGCCACCACTTGGGTAACAATACCCTTACCGACAACTAGGTCCGTATGGCTACTACGTGTAGTAGCCAGTTTTTCCAAGTGACTCTATGGGTCATGTAACCTCACAACGTCACCATCTAGTTCAGGAGTATTTTCAGACTTCCCCTCCTAGAAGGTCTCCTTCTCCTCTAGGAGACACTCCACATCCATACCATCCTCCAAATCCATCCGCCTCTCTCACACCGTTAGTTCCAATACCTCCTACTCCAACAATGCAAGGGCAACTCCCCACTCAACCGCAACAACGTAACACTACAAGAGCTATAAACCTTCAACCCGCTGCTGGTTCTAACAACCGCAAGAAGAGAAGATCCTTCTTCAAAACCAAAAGCCCAGACAAGCTCTCACAACCATAAGCGGTTGAGTCTATGTATGCTCCTCCAACACATAAGGCTTCAAAGCTTCCTTCAAACCAATAACAGAGCTCAACGCATACGGTTATGTTAACACATACCATAACTGACTAGATCAAGGTAGGCCACCTTTGCAGGAAACTATCTGACCCTAGAAGTCCCTTAATTTACCTCCAAGTTGTCGGGAACGAACCACATAAGGCTCTTCTTAACTCAAGTTTCGGAGTTAACTTAATCTCACAAGAAATATATCAAGCCTGGAACCTGTCCCAACTTAAGAAGAGAAATATTCAATTGGAGCTGGTTGACCAGTCCATCACCATTCCCTTGGGATTGGTGGAGGACATCGTTACCACTGTGTGTGGTTGATCATACCCAACCGATTTCCTGGTGATAGAAGTTAGCATCAATAAAGGGGACTTCCCAATTATAATGGGAAGGGCATGGCTAAGTACAATAGATGCCTACCTAGGAATCTACGATCTTTCCTTGGAAATATCTAAGGTAAACATTTATGGAAAGATGGAGAAGAAGAAAGTTTCATGCATCACATACAGTGACTCAGAGGGTGATGACATGCAGGAATTATGGATGATGCGAAGTTTAACATTTCTTGCATGTAACTAGTATGCATTAGAGGATAACATTCAAAGGTGCCTATATGTAGCAATCACTCAACAAGAGGACACCCCATGGTTGACAGCTAAATGGAAGAGCAACCGACCAACATGCATGGAACGAACTGGGGGAATAACTCATTCCAACAACAAAGGCATAGACACACTGGAATATGAGCATCACTGACTTCCACCCCTTAACCTGAAAACATCAGTTGGGAGAACTTGGACACTTCTAAGAAATTCAAATAGGCGCTCGTTATTTTGGATCTATCCCTTTCCATTTAGTCATGGGGGAGATGGCCACCTATGCTAATCATTTGGGGCCCTCGGTTCTTTTTAAATTTTTATTTTACACGTTTTTGTTTTACACATTTTTGTTTTACACGTTTTTGTTTTGCACATTTTTGTTTTTACAAATTTCTTTAACTTTTCTTATTTTTTTTTTTACAACATTGTTCATACATTTTCATTTCTTTGTGTGTGTGTGTGTGTGTGTGTGTGTGTGTGTGACTTATCCATTTTGTAAGTTTGTCATTTAATAAGTGTTCTTAATGATGGTATGAACTATTTTTATATTGATTGCTAATGTTTGGTTTTTGTCTTTAAGTTATGATGTTGATACTAAGGTATGTTTCTTTTGATATAGCAGGCAATGAGTCCACTTCATCCATACATCCATAAATTTTTATGGTCTTTCTTGGCTTGGAAATGTACCGTCCCTTTCTAAATAAGAACTATTAATGAATCGATGACTGGGCATTTCTCAAACTAAGGAAGGACTCAAGGATTGAAAAGGGTGTGACTTCAAGGGAACTTGATGTATTTGTGTTGGCCATTCTCTTAGGTGGTTGGATGTTTTCTTCTTGAGTTTTCTTACCGTTTCGACATTACCCAATTATCGGGAAGCTGAGCAAATAAAAATAACAAAGTCTTTGCATGGTGTGGTTCTCATGCATAAACACATAAAGCAAAAAAAAAAGAAGAAGAAGAGAAAGTGAGAATTCAAAGCACACTCCTTAGACAAAATAATCATTTGGGCTACCAACACTGGTTATGTAACTAAACTAAAAATGTTTCCTCTAACTAAGGCCCTTCTCACTTCCCATTCTCTTCTCCTTCGTTTCGTCAAAATGGTGGTAACTCTTTGGGGAGGCATTTTTGTTACTTCAAGGGGATGGATTGGCCGAGTGCATTAATGCGAAGTCACTGGAAGTGGTTTGTTTAAGGCCAGACTTGGAATGGGATCTGCTAAGTCACATTAACCATGAAATACACAAGGGGTTGTACACCACCTTGTTCTTAGGATTCCATTCCATTCTCTTCTCTCCATCCTTCTCTCCATTGTTCACCTCATTGTCGGTTGTATCATTAGTGTATATTTTGGTTAATGCATTGTTTTCTATTTGGTAAATTCTCACAGTTAAGACTTTAACTCTTGTTCTAAATGACATTCCCAGAGCCTACGGACTCTTCGAATGTGGGTTTGTTAGGGCATTAATGAGCCTGCTTTGGGGAGGACCCACTAACATTCATATTTGGTGCACTAGTTAAATTCTTTCCCTTAACATTTTTACAATCTATATTATTTTGTTCATTTTCATCTTGACATCCATTTCATCGACGTTATAGTTGTCTCTTTTTGGGTATCTTTCTTGTTCCTTTTCTTTCTCCATTCTATTGCTACCGGAGGTTCACTCTTAGTCATGGGGGTATGATGGAGGTTCACTACTAGAGGTTCTCTTTATCCATTCTATTGCTACTAGAGGTTTGCTCTTAGAAATTGTATAAAGACTGTGTTGTGTGTGCAGATGGCAATCATGCAACAATGGATTGGATCTAGAGAGAACACTTGGAATGGAACAGTGTTGAAGCAGCTATGTGAGGAGCAAGATCAATGGCTCGCTTATGGATGGACAACGAAAAGCACAATCTTGGCATTGACAGTAGCAAAACTTCTTTCTCTCTCTCTTTCTTAGTTGCCAAATAAGGCCTGATGTCAAATGTATAAAGTGTTCACTCTTGTTGTCGTGAACACCAATTTTGTCTTGTCTTGTAATGATGATCCGTTCACATGTCATCCCATTAGTTCCATTTTGAGTCAATAATCCCATACTGTCCCAATATTTTGTAAGGAACTCAAGGACGAGTTTTTATTCAATCATGGGGGTATGATGGAATGTGATATCTCATGGGCCATGATATCGCATCCCATGCGATATCGCATTATCGTGGTGCACCGCCAAGTCTATAAATAAGAGGCGGCTCTCCCTTGTTTCTCAATCTAGGCCTAGATCGTAGCGAAACTCTGGCAGTTTTACCTCTCCAAAGATAGAATAATTTCCATGTGTCGTAGTAGCAACTCAAAAGTGAACGGATCTTTATTCGAGCAAATATTGTACATGAACATAAGTTTGTGTACGGAAATAAAAATGAACTTCTTGGATAAACCTTGCAGTGCATGGAATAGGCTAAATAGGACTTTATTTACTGTTATTTATTGTTTGCCATTTAAATGCTTTATTAGTAATTAAATCTCTCTCAACCCTTCTCTCCTAGTTAAGTGCTTCAGTACGACCGCTTCGAGCATGTGCGTTACGCTTGGTGATCCCAGCAATGACTAGTGTTTGGTAACCAAGGTTGCATCGGTTTAGAATGTGAATGGTAAGTGGGAACGGATACTGATGCTAGGTTAATTAAGGCTTAGTTAGTTAGTTAAAGTTAGTTAATTAGTCTCTTCACCCTTCACCTTGTCAGCATAGGAGATAAAATAGAAAAGATATAAAAATCATATACCTCAAACTTAACCATACAACCATGACAACTACAAGTAAGTTTGGGAAGACAACAAATGATTAACCTTAAGTGTTCCATAAGGCGTGTGGGCACTTAGTCTGTGGAGTTCGACTGGATCGTGCATGCTATACTCATATTCGTATGGTTGAGTGTAGGGGTACCTCGCCACTCATCAAAGAGAGAGTGCATGAGTACATTTGGTGAGTGTAATTAGTGACTCCAACTCTAAGATTAACTTGTGGTATGTTGATCTTTATGTTCTTTTCTATTGTATCTCACTTGTGAGTAAAAGATCTTAGTTCAAGGTTGTGGAAGAGATTTTTATTAATTGTATCTTGCATTAAGAACAATCATTATGTCGTTGTAAAGTCTCATGCTCTGCAATCTCATTTGAGTGTGACATATTTTAGATGTTTGTGGGTTTTGTAAATCTTATTATAATCTTCCAATAAATTAATTGAAGAGAGCTATTTTCTTGTTTTCTAGCAAAAGGTTTTATCTTTGCATAATATATGGATTTAGTATTGGAACGTGATTTATTATTGGAGTGAACCTAATCCAATGATGTTGAGTTATAAAATTTTAATCGAATTATACATCTTGTGATGTACTTATATTACAATTATTTTAGGATTCCAACATCCTCTTCCCCAATATTTTGATATCCCTAACTAAATCTATAACCCTAAAAAGAATGATCTTTTAAACCTTCATAGCTTAAACATTCCAATCAAAATCTTATATAGCCCTCAATAGAATCTCTGTGTGTGTGTGTGTGTCTTGTTGGGGCAGCGGGGGGATGCAGACATCTACCCAGTGTGGGGTTTAGAGTAGGTGAGGAGGGAGGGAAGCAATGGGGAAGGGAGGGAAGAGGGGTGTCGGATCCCAAAAATAATTAATATTATTAAAAGAATTTAGTGTACATTAGATCATTGAAGAGAGAGTCTAAAGAAAAAGCCCATTGGTTTTGGGGATGCCTTTTGAAGTTTTCATCCTTATAATTAATCTTGCAAGACCTCTCTTGTAGGCAAAAAAAGGATCAGGCCTTACCCTTATTTAAAAGCACCCTCATGGATTTTCACTTTTTACTAAAGGATTTTTTGTAAAGAGAAGGAGAAAACTCTTTCTAAAGATAAAAGAATACATCAATCAAAGATAAAGATATAGCCCTAAATAGAATCTTCTTCTAAACCCTCATATCTTTGTATAGAAATAAAAAAATTTGTAATATACAAATACTATCTAAAACCTTTGGGTTAGCTAGGGATAGATGGCTTAAGTGATTATCTCATTATCTTTTTAGAGAAGAGGTTGCTCCTTCAAATCATACATAAGGCATCATTATATTCCTCTATAAATTTTTCTAAAGTATCATGTTGGCTATATGTATTGGAGTGCACTTATAGTCATTCTTTTGGGTTCTAATGCCTCTTACTCCATAAATTCAAAATAGAAAATTCCTAACAATGAGGCATTAGCCTACTAGTATGACTCTTGATTTGAAAGTAACAAGTTATGGGTTCAATCTAGAGTGGGCAATGAATTCTAATTGGACTATGTATCTTGGAGTGTAACTACATTATAATTACCCCCACCCCATCCCTCTAAACCTAAAATAAAGAATAGGGATTTGTTTTTGGTTGGTGAAGGGTGGTTTGTGTGTGTGGGGTGGGATAGTGTGTTGGATTCAAGAAAGAAAAAAAAAAGGAAAACCATTTCAAGATAAGGTTTGAGAGCATAGGTCATCGTCCAGCTTACATTGCCTTACACGTGAAGCTTGGTACCCACCCCTTATGTATGCCACCATAACTTGGGAAAAAAAAACACACCCCCTGAATTCAAAAAAGGCGCGGTGCTAAGAAACGCTCGAGAGAATCATATTTGGAGAGAAAAGCTTGACGGAAGGTCGTTGACATGATGCCCTCTACATATATTTTAAAGGGTTACAATGGATTTGAAATGGGTCGTCGAAAACCCACTTCCTTGTTGAATCAAGCTAATTCCAAAATTTAAATTCCTATTTAAACATGAGAACACTGACCCACATGCCACATGGTGAGTGCTATCTCAAACTCCAAGAATTCAAATTGAACCGTTTTAACAAGTGGATCAGGTGAAACCATCGAATTAGCACTCCAAACACAGAGGGTGCATCATCAGCCTAGGCTGTGCTGGACATTCACTTTAAATAGCATTATCATTATAGCACATGTTGGCACCATCCGCGCTGCGCTAATCCACCTTCAAGAAATCGCTTTCTATTTTGATCACACAAGGGACAAATATTCTTCTGTTCCATAATACTCATCCTTTTACCCCTTCTCCCCTTCCTGCGACTCATTCTTTTCCCTATATGTGGAGAACAAGAAGAAGAAGAAGAAAGGGAAGAAGAAGAATCCAAGAGGGCACATATGTCCTGCAACAAAATCTGTATAACACAGTAGACGAGAGCACAGATCAGTTGTGCAAGTTACGGGATTTTGGTGGTCGTGGGTTGTGATCAGATCGATCCGATCAGATCAGTTCCGAACAAAATAGCAAATTAAAGAAGCGGATCGGAGTGGGATTGAGATTGATGGCATCGTACAAGGCCGACGACGATTATGATTATCTGTTCAAGGTGGTGCTGATAGGCGATTCAGGGGTTGGCAAATCCAATCTGCTTTCCAGATTCACCCGCAACGAATTCAGTCTGGAATCCAAATCCACTATCGGTGTCGAGTTCGCCACCAGAAGCATTGATGTCGACGGCAAAACCATCAAGGCTCAGATTTGGGACACTGCAGGCCAAGAAAGGTACTCTATGCTACTTTACGCTCGACTTCTCAGCAAATTTTCCTTATCTCTGCAAAATATTTTTTTCCTAGGGTTTTTTATGTTTACGACGACTCTTGTCTGATTTCTTGATGGGTGAAACCTTTTTACTTCGGGCGCATGTTTGTTTCTGTATTTTCTGCATAAAAATTCTCTTTTATTTGTTTAGTTTGAAAGGTCATGTTTCGGGTATACCTGTTGGCCCATTGCCTGCATGGGTTTTCTGCATTACCAAATGCCTTGCAGGTTTTGGGTTAGCCCAGAAGAATGAAAAGAAAATCAAATTTAATTAAAAAGTATGAATCTTGTGAGGAAAGAAATCACGGCATTTCAGAAGGGATAGAACACCATTTAGAGAGCAAACTGAAACCAGTGTGGCGTTTGGTTTTTAAGGATGTGGCTTTATAATGTGATCTAACAAGCCGATGCATAGCAGATTCGAGTGAAGAATGATGAATTTTTCAGGAAAGAAATAGCTGAGACGGGTATTTTTATGTTTTATGTTTTATTGGATGACAATTGATTTGCAAGTTAAATTGCAATGCAAATGTAGTCTCTGAAATAGCTCAAGAATTGAAACATGTAATAAATTTATTCATAATCTTTAATACCATGGAACAAAATCCAATGTATAATATCTTAGGCAAAGCTATTCCTTTTCAGGTCTCGTTGTCTCCCAGAACTTTTCTGAAAAACTATCCCTAAACGCATTTAGAAATGCATCCCTGCATCCCCACATCTATGAAACACTGGTTATTATTATCAGCATCATCTCCATATGTATCCTTATTGTGAATCGTTCCTCACAGTCCTTAATATTTGTCTTAAGATCTCGATGAATTGAAATTTCATAATCAATAAAATAATCTTTCTAGGTGAAGACCGAAAACCTAGGCTGATTTACTTTTGAAATATTTGTTTAGGATTTTGATGAATTGATGGACTTGCAATTCTAATTTGAAATTTTATAATCAATAAAATAAATTTTCTAGGTAAAATCTGAAAACTTAGGCTGATTTGCGTTTACTTTTTGCCTTTGGGTTTAAATCACAACAGGTACAGAGCCATTACAAGCGCTTATTACAGAGGGGCTGTGGGGGCATTGCTTGTTTATGACATAACTCGGAATTCAAGCTTTGAAAATGTGGAGAGATGGCTGAAGGAGTTGCAGGATCATACCGATAACAACATAGTTGTCATGCTTGTGGGCAACAAATCTGATCTACGGCATTTGAGAGCAGTGTCCACAGAAGATGGGCAGGCATTGGCAGAGAGAGAATCACTTTTCTTCCTTGAGACCTCTGCATTAGATTCCAGCAATGTTGAAAATGCATTCAAGCAGGTGCTTGTTCAGATTTACAGGATTGTGAGCAAGAAAGCTCTAGATGGTATTGCTGATGATTCCTCCTCCACCGTCCCCTCACATGGCCATGCCATCAATGTCAGTGATGTCACTGCTACAAAGAAATCTTGCTGCAGCATGTAGCAGCAGAAGGCAGCTTCTTCACATCAGGATTCTGATTTCCCCCAAATTCATTAGGTCAATTATGGAATTTTGTTCTCTTTTTTGTTTTCTGGTTTTTGTTTTTGTTGTTTTTGGCACTAGTACAGTGCACTAGCAGTAGATGCATAAAATATAGATTTGAGATTTCTGGTTTCTGTTACTTATTGATTAGATCAGATTCTTGGCTTCTGTTGTTTATTGATTACATCGGTCACATGGGAGCCCCATGGGCTGATGTTTTGCTGAACAAGCATAATTTCTGACATTTTCATACCCGGTTTCAAATTTGAAATTTTGAGAAATTGTAATTTACAATGTGTTGTTGCTTTGTCTCGGTATATATACAGATATTTATTTTTAAAATTTCTCTGCTGTTACCTGTCTGTAGAATTAAAACAATGTTCGATCCTTATAACATTGAACCACCATTTTCTGTAGAATAATTACCTGGTTCTTTGTGATCTGCTTTTGACAGCTATCTATCACATCTTTTCTTTTTGAAGACTAAAAGGGAACTTGTTTGTTGATGAGCTGCACTATATGCATTACCACGCTCTCTAACCTTCTTGACTACTCTTGTCGTATTTGTTTGATTTTTAAATTTAGAATAAACAATAAAAAGATCACTTTGCAACCATTCTGTGTTTTCTTAGCCATCTGAAAATGCTTTTGCACTATTTTTATCCTTTACCTGTAATCTTAGAATCAAATGAAAAAGCTCTACTGAATGTGCAGGTTCATCCCTAATTCAGTCATTAACAATTCTGTGAAACTTCGATACTTAGTAAAAGGGTGAAATTCAATAGAAGAGTACGGAGAAGTAAAAAGCAGGAGAGAACTAACATACTAGCTGCCCTCTCTGATTAGCAACCCTTTAAAGAAATTATGTTTTTGGGAATGAAATTACAAGTATCGCTGTTGTTTTATATCTGTGATGACCGACAGTTTCTGTTCAAGTTGAAGTTGCCAAAGTGGAGATTTGTCGGTTAGCAGTGGAGTTCAAGTTCAATTTGCCAAAGTGGAGATTTGTCGGTTAGCAGTGGAGGTAGGCTTCGCAGTGGAAGTGTATGAACAGACCCGAAGAAGTAATGTTTCAATGGATAGCCTTAACTCAGCTGGCGTAGAATTCCATGTTGGGTCGTTATTTGTAATTAAAGCGTATCAATCCAATGTTGAAATACATTAAACATTTTGCAAAAAAAAATTTCAAACTCGACCGATCTAATAGATCTACAAGGCATGGACTAAAATACAGTTTCCATTAAAAATGATTATATAGGTTGCCTTGTTTTTCCCTTTGGATTGAACCATTGTGGTATCTCTAAGTTCTAAGCAATGGTCCAAGCCTCACCCTTGCATAATCATGCACCTTAATTGGGAAAAAAGGTGGCCCCATCTCGAGTGGGTAGAGTGGGTAGAGTGTATAGTGGGAAGGTGGCCCCATTCTAGTGTAGGTAGAGAACACAGTGCAAGTAGAATAAATTTTTAGCATTTATGACGAGGATTTCAATAACAATCCAAATGGGTATAGTGGAAAGGTGGTCCCATTTTAAAGTGGGTAGAGTATATAGTAGAGGTCAGATAAATATTTAGCATTGATGATGAGAAGATTTTAATAACAATGAAAATGGATTGTGATTTCAAAGTGTTTTTATGTGCATGTAACAATTATAAGAGAGGGCTAATTCTAATTTAATGTTCATGTAACAATGTTTAAGAGAGATTTTGATCTTGGCTGTATAGTATTATTTCTATTTCTCCTTTGCAAGATGTTGCAAATGTTTACATCCAGTTTATGGTTACAATATTTGGTATTGGTGCATTTTTGTTTTATGGTTGAATGTTAGTTTTATTGGAGGGTTTCAACTTTTTATGTTAGAATATCGTCGTAATAAGATGTACAACCATTAGTTTCTCAACCAATGTTTACAATAGATTAACCAAAGTTACGATGGTCTACAAATGTTATGATAGTTCAAAAAGGATAAGTACTAGTAAGTTAGTAGAAGAAGAAAAGTAAATAAGATGAACATGTTAAAAAGTATGGAACAACATAAAAATTGAGTATGAACACAATAAATTAGATGAAGTGATGACAAGAAAAAATCAGACAACTTAAAAATAGTTTACAATAGGAAGTAAAGAGGATGGTAGCAACACCTAATGATGTAGAAACATGAAACTATCTTAGGAGATCTAAAAGGAGCCATGAGGAGAGATTGAGTGAAGTTAGAAGACACAAGTACAAGTTTGTAAGATACTTGTGAAAATACTATAGGAGTCTTGGTATATGTTTACAATTAGCTACTTGCAAACCTAAACCAAGATGCTTGATATCCAAATGGAGCTTGAAGCACATGACAAATGAAATTGAAGAAAGTAAGTACAGTAACTCACCCAACTTCCAAATGAAGCATACAAAGTAAAGCCTAATTAGGCAAAGTAGAAGTTGTGTATCGTGAAAAAGAGAAGCTTAAACAAGATGGAAGTGTTATTGCAGAAATTTACTAAGTTGATGAGGTTTAGTGTAAGGAGGTTGAGCAACAAAAATGAAGAAGATCTAGCCTTGCGTGAGATGAACCAAAGGTGATGTTAAGTCACATTGTAGAACAATTCAAGTGCTTACTATGATGTCAAAAAGAACTTTTAGTGTATTATTATAACATAGTTAAAAGATATTGAAACTAAAACTAAAATTTTATTACATCCATAGATCCTCTAGATCTACTAGATAGTAGATATATACATGTTATGAGTCTTGAGAACATTATTAAGAAAATTACTAAGAGTTCTTGATAATAGTTGGAGCAAAGTGACCAAATGTGCACTTTTAATAATCCATCTATGTGTAATGTGTTCAAATGTAGAACATTGTAGGATAATGTGAAATTCATCTTCAATGTTTTGTACGCTGCACAATCAAAATATTCATTTTTCATGAGGAATTTTGAGCCATATACCTACTTTAACTCTTGGATGATAAGTTCCCATATGTGTTCTATTAATTGTGCACCTCAAATGATGAGAAATAGTAACAGATACATAGTTTGCCTTATAATTTAAATAGAAATATTTTTCTTAAATTCTACATTTGCCCAAAGTTTTTGAAATGCTGCTTGTTTTACCAATTTGTGAACTTTCTTAGGACTAGAATAAAGTATATACTCTTAATCATTCCAATTATTAAATCATAGAACTCCCTCATGAAGCCATCTTTTATCATGGGTTTCCATCGTCGCTTTTTGGGAGTATTTATCCAATGAGGATTGAGAAAAATTATGTGTAGGCTATAAACTAACAAATAGCTTCAATTTCTAAATGCATTTTTGCTTCAAGAACCATAATACCATATTATATTTGCCTCTTCGTTTTAAGTTTATTGTGTAAGGAAAGCTTTTAAATTTTTCTACTTATTTCTAATATTTATCTAATGGGGTAGAACCCTAAACAATAAACTTATAAAGCTTAGTGGATTGAACAATGGCATGATAGAGTTGTTTTCAAATATTCCAAGCTAGAATAGATTCCTTCTTACATGTGCTTTTTAAAGAAAATAAAACTTTCATACCACTTGTAACTCTTTGAGTAATACACTCATACCATTTGTAATTGCAAAAGCATTCTATACCAAGATATTTGTAATAGGAAGTTATGTCCACATGTTCGTAAAATTGTATATCTTATTATGTATGCTAGAAATCGTTATTTTAATTTTTTGGACATTAATTTTCATTCTTAAATATTTAAAAAAGTCATTAAGAATATTAAATATTGGTTGTGATTCTTCTATTGAATTTGAAATTAAGACAATATCATTAGCATAAAGTAAGAGTTTGATCAAACTACTTCCAATTATAATTTCAAATTGAGTTGGTATTTTATGCATCAACTCTTCAAGTTCATCAAAATAAAGCCTAAATAAAGCAGGAAAACGAGGATATTCTTATTTTAAAACCAACAAAACTATAAAATAAATTGTTATCAAACTCTTTCATATTGTCATTGCTATTAAACAAAGCTTAATAAAATTTTTTTATATCTTTGACAAAGAAAGCATAATCTATTCTTCTCTTGCTTTGAATTAAATACCAAAAACATTTGGGATCTTTCTTTATCATTTGCAATAAACTAGCTTGTCTTTGTTTGATAGATTTCCTTTTCTTAGTCCAAATCAAATTTTTATATCACTTAATAGTTTCTAGTTGATTTTAGTATGTCATTTGGTGAGGACAGATCATACTATATTGAGACTGAACTTATCTATGCACTTTAGTGCAAGCTAGGGACTATTGCTAGTTTGTGAATTGTGGGAAAACATTAGTGTTGTGATTGATAATTGTGTTCCTAGGTGTTAGTGCTAAATTTGAAAATCCTTGTATGATTGATGGTCTCCTAATGATATGAATTAAGTTTTGTTATCATTTGATTGATGTGGAGGAGCATGTGGACTAGATGAATTACATAGAGATGTTAGTTGCATTGATTATGTATATGGGTTGGTTAAATAGTAATGCATGTTTTAATACCTCACGAATCATATCTAGGTTCTAGTAATTTGATGTTTTGGATGGAAAATAGATTAATGTGGTCTCCCTTAAATGATAGTCTAACTTCATGTATATTTTTATATGTAAATATTATGTCATGTTGATAGTTTTGAGGATTTCTAGAGGATAGATTAGTTGAGATTCCCTATTTTATATTTTCTAAAAGATGGATATTGCCAACAAGCTTAATTTCAAATCATGCTTTCTAGTAAGAAAGAATTATTTATTAGAAATGAATGATTTATGGACCTAATTCTTGATAAGAGAATGGGTAAATTCACATCTCATTTCATTTCATATTTTGTATAGGATAGGTTGTGATGTTATTTCAAGATCTATTAGAATGAATATTATTACTATTTATTTTTTATTAGGCATTTTGTAAAAAACTTAAATGAACCTAATCAATTATCTTGATAGAAGTGTTATGTATCTAGCCAGTGTGTTTCTATGTAAGCCCTAATGTTGAGTTTGTTGATTTTTTCTTTTCCTTTGATAATATTGATATGATGAATATTTAAATACTTCTATGAATTACATTCATATGTCCAACTTTGTTGGACTATGTAGCCAAGTACTATGGCATTAGATTGGTCAATATGAAAAGGTACAACATTAGGTATACATCAATTTTATGTAATTAATTATCCAATGATTCGATATATATTGACTGACTGATTCTATTAATAAAGTTATAGGTTCAATTTTAGTAGGCAATACTGAGTTATAAGATTCTAATTAAACTATATCTCTTGGAGGTAAATATGGAAATTACAAATTGGGAATTTTTATTATGACTAGGAAACCACAAAGGATTTTCTTAATAGTTATAAAGCCTCAAGTTGAAAACATCATTAATGTAATGCCCTAAGGAGATAGGGTCAATCTGGAAAAAGGAAAAGAAAATCAACATATCACAGTTAGTATTAAAATTTATTTGAGTATAAGCTAAAGATAGGAAAAAAAAAAAGATATGTTCTTCATCATTAATACTTTGTTTGCATAGCTTGCAGATATGCTTTTCTCTCAGTAAATTGATCCAACAACATGTCTCAACAAGGTGATAATGAGAGCTTATTCTTTCTCTAATAATGATGTGTTAACTTAGTGATACAAGTCTTGGCTTGGTAACTTTAGGTCACAAGTTTGATTCCACTATGTAGCATTGAGTTATAAATTCAATAAAAAATTTTCTAAAAAAGAAATTTTGAAACTAGTTCCATAGATCCAAAGGTTCTTAGTGAATGTAAGTAAAAATTTCAATTTGAGTTTCATTTTCAAATACTTTTGGGTATTAGATAGCAAACCTCCTCTAACAAAATGTAAACAAAAATGCTTCTTTCTTGATGTGTTCAATCAAAGTTTAGCTAAGAATTTTTCTTTTACAGTCTTCTAGAAGAGCCTTTTGTTTAAAGGAAAATCCTCCATTATATTATTCCATGACTGAAGTTATAATTTTCCTTGATTCAGCCATCCATTTTCTTGTGTAGCATTCATTATCTCCTTAGCATAATTAACTTCCTTCATAGGACTTTAGCAATAAATGGCTTCAACTTTAAGAGGAAGAAAATATGCTTCTAGAAGCAAGATATCATACGAAGTTTGCATTTTCATTTAAAATTCACATACAAGAGATTGTTTTTGAATATGCTCTAATTTTTTTCAATTATGTATGATAAGAGAATGTTCCCATGTAGCACACCCATATACTAATACGTGTTGAACAAGATTGCATGCCACAAATCCTTTGTATGGTTAAGTGTAATTGAGGCACATGATTTGTATTATTTTATATTTTGTTCGCCTAAGGTTGGTAATAGATTGAAAATAAATTGATTAACTAGTTCAACTAATTTAATTTCTAATTAATAATTAACTATCCTAACATAAACATTTAATCCCACTTTCTGTACACATCCTGAACATGTGCAACACTATTGGGTGACCAAGCATTAAGTGCTATTGGGATTACCAAGTGTTATACGTATGCTTGAAGTGGTTGTACTTATGTACACTAGTCCATTTAGCTTAATTAATTATTTAAATTCTTAATCATCTTAGATTAATTAATCACTTAATTAATGAAAAATAATAAATGCATAAATAAATCATTAAGCTAGTCCAAGTGCTGCAAGGTTTATCAAAAAGCTCATCTTTATTGCCACACATGCTACAGTGCTTAGGTATAACAGTGCTCGAATAAAGATCTGTACACACCTTGAATCTTGCTGTTGGTACTTATGAAAAAAATTATTCTATCTCTTATGAAAAAAAATTGCAAGAGTTTTGCTAGCAACTGAAATTCTAACTCCCATTAACATGGCTGGGGGTGTTGTATTTATAGACCTACTAGGATGCCACATTGACAAGTACACATTAATGTGGGAAATCCTACATTGATGGCATCCTATCGACTGGGTCATGTTAATGGCATCCCATCAACATAGCCAACCGGAGACTCTTCATCATAACCGCACAACTAAATGAAAACTCATCCTTGAGTTCCTTACAAAACTAGAAAGGTATGGAATTATTGATTGATACATGATATAACAAAACTAACACAATAAAACAAAACTAAGCACCCGGGTGAATGGATCAACATTGATTACAAAATTGTAATATTCATAGCACAAAATTGAACACCAAAACATGATTTAATAAAATTTGTCAACACATTCTCTAATAGCATGAAGATGGTTGAAAAGATTAGATGGTCCCATGTAGTGGAGGTTTTTGAGGTTTCAAAGGACATTCTCCTACTTCGAGCACACATAATGGTTGAGGCGGCTATGACTATCTTGTTGTAGTTGCCACTTTGGTGGAAGGAAAAAGACATCCAACAATGCTTTCATCTTCTCCTCCTTGCTCTAGGGATTATTTATAGTCCACGCTACATCACTAATGTGGGTTGGAATGGGGATATCCCACAGATAAGGCATTACTGGGAATAGCTCCTTAACATTGACAAACCAGATAGTGAATTTCTTGTGTTCGATATCAAATGCTCTAAGTGCATTCTAGAGCTTATGGTAGTCATTCATCCTCTTGGCTAGGTTCTTAGTAGTTGATCTTTAATTAGTGAACTTCACCTTGAGAACATCGAGTTCTCATTTTCCATTGCAAGCTTCTACTTAGTGTCCTTGTGGTGCTTAAACTCTATCTCATACAACAAGTATGAGCTAGCCACTTATTTCTTCAACTCAGACCATGGCCATCCGACAGTTAGCATAGCTAGATTTGCATATCAGATATTGGTAAGCTCTATGTATTTTGTCATTTCCTCAATCTGCAACTCCTACAAGAAGATCTTCACTTTGTTGTAGGCATATATTCCATTAATGATAGGTTGCCATATCTCTCTTCCTTGTTGGAGGATCTCATTTACTTTTACCTTCACCAACTGGATGTGCTTTTCATTAATTTTTTTCTTTAGATCAACCTGCTCTCTATAGCAATTTTTGACTCTCTTAAATTTGAGAGCCTATGATTTCTAGGTGGCTACTTTTATTGTAGTCTTTTGGCAACAAGCACAAACCTCCTCCATGAAGAGTTTTCTATTTTCCACTACCAATCTCCTCAACTCAGTGTTCACTCTGGCTACTTGCTCTTGTTGTTAATGGATGAAATATGTCATCTACTATTTTTGTGCATCAACATTTCCCAGGTGATGATTCTCTATGGTCAATTGTGCATTCTCCTAGCGACTCTGATCCAAGGGCTTTTGAATTTTATGCTAAGTGAACTTTGCCAAGGATCAATAGAACACCACCATTTCCATTGCACCCTCAACCCCTTTCAATCTTGTGTGAAGCTATTCAAGAGCTTCATCCTTAATTAGTGCTAGGTTGAAGAATGCAATGTTAGCAATATGGGCTCTTAGTTTGGCAACCTCTATAGTCAAGTGTTTATTTAGCTATTTGGCTGTTTCAAGTTGCCCCTCCAAAATGATGTTCTTTCCACTTACTTCAAATAGCTCTAATTCGGTTGCAGTTATGTTGTCTAAAATGTCAAAGACATCTAGAATTAGTTGCCTAGTTCCTACTAGTCAATCTAGCAATTGTTTAGGCTGTGCTATGTTCAACTTACCACTTACTATTCTTGCGAACGTTTGCATATCTTTAAGTGTAGAGATGTATGGTATAGATGCTGTAGGTGTGTTTAGAGTTTCAACAATTTTATCAAAAACCACCTCCATTGCTATCTCCTGCCCTTGGTGTTGCATCATCAAAACTATTGCCCCCTCATCCTCCTCCAAGCACATTGAAAAAGTAGCAGTGTTCCTAGAGATTTCTAGGAATGGCTATTATTATGAGAAAGATACCATTTTCTCTCAAGTGCTAGGATTTGACCTTATAGGAAATTGCATTCTTTGGGTTAAAAAGATTGATCTAGCTTCCTCCATATGGCTAATTGTTTAAACCACTTCATTCAGGTAACTCGTTGCTAACCAATACATAGATGAATTTCCACCACTCATTCTTGCTTGTCATTGTTGGTCACTCAAGAGCCATTCTTGGAATTCATACAATCACTGAGAAGTTACAGTGATATTAGACACTATTTTTTGAGTTGGTGGTGGAGGTGGTGATTCTTAGATGACTTTTGTAGGGACTCTATCCTTTATCGTCTCCATCCAGTTAGTGGATGGAGCACATTGGACATCGTTGTTTGTATAGTGGGTTATCCCTCCCCTTCAACATAGTTTTTTGATGAGGCATGGAAAGAGGAATGCCTTCCTTCCACGTTTATTCTCCTTAAAGATTTTTTTTTTAATCTCAAGATAGATTAACTATGGAAGGTTGATAGGGAATCTACTGCTTAGAGAAGCACATGCATGGGTAGAGAAGCTAGTGATCTTGCTTGGCCTCACTGTTGAATTGAGGTGAAAGGCCATAATCTTGTAGTAGATTCTCTTTATTGATGTGAGTGCACCATACCCCTTATAGTCGACACCATACACCACTACAACTATTCTTTCTTGATGTTGGGGTCTTCCTGTATTGGAATCTCAATGAGATTTTTCTCAGTTTCTAGCAACCCAAGTGCCTTTGAAATGGCCTACACCAAGTAGGATACTAAAATATACTTGTTCTTGACTGTTGAACCATCCTACTTATTATTTTAGAATAAGAATGTCTCTCCCATGTACTACTCCCTGGTGGAAGTGATGATGGACCACATGGGAGAGGTCTTCAGTTGATCTTGTACCTCTTGATGTGCTTGCTTCAAGAAAGAGCCAAAATTTAACTTTTGAAGCACCATTTTCTGAACTTTCTTTAAATTGATCTACTTAAGACAGGCTTCTATCAAGGTCACCTCAAGATTTGTGTCACATCCTCATTCCTAAATGATGTTGCTGCCTAATGAAGATGATGTCTCTTTATAATAAGTGTTATTGTTATCTGAACAAGACCTAAAAGGGAAGTTGTGATTAAGACTTAAAAAGGCATGTTATAATAATAGATGTGTCTCTCAAGGTGATCTTTGCAGGTTTGACCTAAGGCATTTATATTATGACATCCCATCCCTGGTTGTCATGGTAAACATCAAATATATGATATATTAGACATTATGCATACAAAGGAAGTATACCAAATGTGAAATATAAGTGATATTCAGCATTATATATAAAGGAAATAATAGGAAAAATGTAGAAAGAGAAATAAAAGAATGCTTTATTGATATGGAATAGCATATTCGAATCATGCTTTGGGTGTGTTCCTTGGGGTTTTCTTTCTTTGGCATTTGTCCCTTAGAAGCAATCTAGCACTACCACCATGGTTAGGCCTATAACTTGGCTAGAAGGGATGGCCAATCCACTTTCTATCCCACTTCACCTGGCTTCTCGTGACTTGCCTATACTGGCTCTGCCACCCCACGACTTACCTGTGCCAGGTCTACCATTCCATGCTGGCACAACCTCTAACCACGGTTATAAATGCTATAGGACAAACCCCCAAAGGTTTTCTTAAGAGACACATCCATTATTACAACATTCCCTTTCGGGTCTCAATTACAACTATCCTTTCAGGTCATATTAAGATAACAATAACACTTGTTATGAAGAGGCATCATCTTCATTAGTTAGCAGCATCATTTGGGAATGGGGATGTGAAAATCTATCCCCCTTAGGTTTTTTTCATCCTTGAACAAATCCATGTCCTCTATCTTTTCCTAGATCTAATGCTTGCTTTCATGATCTTGTGATCTAATAATTTGATTTCTTCTTTGAACTTGAAGTTGTTTCTTGCTTATTTTGTAAAAAAAAATATGTGAGAAGGATTATATGGAAAATGAAATATTACTTTCTTGAGACTTACTTCATTTTCTAAAATAATGACAAAAGATGAATTAAAGATTTATCAACCATTAGTCACTAATCCTAACCAGGATCATACAAAGTGCAACTTGGATTTGGTTACCCAAGTGAAGGTAGGGCAAATTCTTTATCCCCAATTTTTATTATCATAGATATTTTACTTATCTAATTGAAATATAAATAAAATAATAAAATAATAAGATTAATCAAATAAAAGAAAGAGTGAGATGCTTCTTGATCTTAATCAACCTTATGAACTAACGGGAGTAATTGTAATTCTACCATAAGTGGTATGTGATCAAATGGTCTTGTTCGTGATGACAAGGCTTGATATTGATTCCTCTCAACTTTTTCTTTAGAAATTAGCTCTAGTAACTTGGTAACTTGAAAGAATCAAACATCATACAAAATATAATCCAAAGTCTCAATGAAGAATGTTGTTGACCTATCTTCATTAATCATTGTAGAGTAATTTGTAAACTATGGTTCTTGATGAGTGCTATCCATCAACAAAATCTATTCCTAAATTCTAGAGTTTAATTTATCAACTAAAGATTCAAAGTAAGCAAAATATGCATTGGCTAATGGAATTGCATGCTAAATTGATGGAAACATCTTTTTTTAAGTCGAGTTCATCTTCCAAAGATTTCTTTATAGATCCATATTTTAAGAATTGATAAATGCTACTTCTAGCTTTTGCATTGAAGTCTCCATAGAGAATAAATGGAATTGGATCAGTACAACTTATGGATAACTTCTTTTTCAAAATTTCTTGTATTAGCTTAATCAAGTATGCTTCTTGACAAAGTCTAACATTTGAACATGTTGGTTTGGAAATTAAATGTGTGTTAACCATGCATACACATTTTTCCTAATAGATGAACTTNCATTTTTCCTAATAGATGAACTTTTAGAATCACTGCCAAGGCTATGTGATTTTTCCAAAATCTTGACTGTTCTTTCTTTTCCATTGCTTGAAGTTTTGGAATTTCAAAAATCATATTTTCTAAAATCCATTCAAATATTTGTATCAATTCAAACTTAGCTACTTTATAAAAGATTGCACAACCATCCATGTTGTAATTTCTACAATATGCTAATCTATATGGCTCAAAAAAAGAACTTCCACAAGAACCTTTTTGCTTATAAATACCTCTGTATCCCATCATTTCCAAATCTGGTTGGAATTGATATAGAAATTCCCATGGTAAGACTTCTTGTAAGCACAAGAAATTAGCATCCAAATCTTGTAATTTTGCTAAAATGCATGGGTATCAATATTCATGCCAATCCAAGGCCCATGATGGTCATAGTTGATATTGTTTCGTACTCACTAGGGATCTTGTAAGCACATTGCATGTTGCAAATTTCATTCTCATTCTTGGATTTTCTTCTAAATCACTTCTCTTCATGAGTATCATATTCCTTATCGAAACAAGATTTTGAGTCTCCATGTTTTTTTTTCCTATGTTTTGATTGCAAGATGGATTATTATACCCTTTTTTGATAGTTGAAGATTGTTCTATTTCTTCAACTAATTTTCCAACTAATACATCTTTTAATAGATATATCGATTGATAGTCAACTATATTAATTGAATAACTATATTATCTATTTTTATAATTATATTATCTAATTTTAGTAATATTTAATGACATCATATAATAATATGTAACTATATTATCTAATGTTAGTAATATATAATTACATCACCTAATTTTTAGTAATATTTAACTATATTATTTTTAATAACCTTTCTAGCCCCCTTGAGAACACTGACTCCAACAATGTAACTAATGACATGCCATAGTGATCTTAAGACTATTTGCAAGGGCTATGCACTAAATATTAAAGCCTAAAAGGTTAAATTTATAATATCATTGAATTATAGGGTGTCTACATAATAAATATGACCTCACCATTGAGTTCAGAAGGGTGAAAAATGTTAGAAATGACTATTCATATGTGGAAAATGGACACCGTATGCTTGATTGATGCCAAAATTAAACTTTTGAGGATCTCGAGGTGCTATATCAGGCAAGGAGTAAAAACTAATTTTTGGGGTTCCTTAGTATGGATATGACCTTACCATTGTGTCCATAAGGTTGAAAACTATAGGAAAAAATTGTTTGTTCATGAAAAATGATTTCCAAAATAAAAGGTTATGACTTTTGGAATCTAAGTACTCTAGTGAGAAAAATGAGACTTCTCGAGAGTTCACCCATCCTAGTTCTACTCCAGAATGTGCATGCTTAATTGTGGATTTTTTTTCTTTGTTGCTACCACTACACCAAATTCTAATTTTAGTAACTGTTTTCTCAAGTTCCTAATTTAAACTAATAGTTCAATGACAGAAATTTCAAATTTTTTCATTAGTTGATAGACAACTGATGAGACACGACATGCATAGTGTCGCGATATCGCGTCTTTCCTTGCGATATCGCGTACGCGATATCGCGGTCTGCCACCATATCTATAAATAAGAGGCAGCACTCCCCTCATTTC
>MNCI01018161.1:453460-474022 GCA_015680685.1 Gnetum montanum
GGATGTGTACGGCTAATCAAGGAATCGGCTGCTCGTCGCAGCATGTGAGTATGACTTGACTACGAGCATTGGCTGCTTGGTAACCTAGTAGCGTATTCCAGGATCTGCGCTTGGTAATCCCAGTAGTAGTCCAATGTGTACGACTAGTTAAGGAATCGGCTACTCATCGCTAGGCTAGAATGTATGATAAGTACGACTTAGTTATGAGCACCCACGGGTGTGTACGGCTAGCCAAGGAATCAGCTGCTTATCACACTTAAGCTAAATAGGTGCCTCAGTACGACCACTTCGAGCACTTGCGTTACATGTGGTGATCCCAGTAACGATTAGTGTTTGGTAGCCACAGTTGTATGGTTCAGGGTGTGTACGGTAAGTGGGAACGGATGCTGATGCTAGTTAATTCAGACTTAGGACATTAGTTAGAGTTAGTGAGCTTCTCAACCCTTTCCCTCATAGCTTAGGAGATAAACTGAAAAATACAAAAAAAATCACATACCTCAGAATTGCTTAACCATACACCGTGACACATACAAGCAAGCCTGGGAAGACAATGAACGATTAACCCCAAGTGTTTTTTGTGGCGTTAAGGCATTTAGTCTGTGGAGTTTGACCGGATCGCACGTACACGCTCGTATTCCTATGGTTGAGTGTAGGGGTACCTCACCACTCATCAACAACTAAAAATTTTCCATCATATGATGGAAAATTTTCCGTTTTGTTGTGAATGGCAGCAATGGCTGTGGTGATGCACCATTTCAAGGTCCACAAGGTAATGTTGGAGGTAGTGATCAGTGGTGCTAGAGGTGATGATGGGTGGCATTGGTGGCAGGGATGGGCAACACTAGAGGTAGTGATGGGCAGTTATTGGTGATGCTGATGGGTAGTAGTGGCATAGTCAACGATGGCTATGAAAAATGTAGTGAGGGTTTTTTTGGTGCTCAAATGATGCTAAGGTGGCCGTGATGGTTGGTGCTGAAGATTCTTGTTATGGGCAACGCTGTCGGTGGGGGTTGTTATCAGTGGATGTTGCGATGGAGTGTAGTGTGGACAAATAGTAGTAGTAGCATAGGGCACAACCAAGGTGGCATGTGGTGATAGCAGAGGTGGTGCATGATGGTGGAGCAATAGGCAACAACAAGAACAAGGGTCTTCAATGTAGTAGGTGATCACAACATAGTGCTAGGGTTTTGATGGCCATTGGGGCAAAGATGTAGTAGTTGTTGACAAGAGGCAATTATAGGGCCTAGTAGTGGTTGTAGGTTGTAGTGGTAGTTAGAGGTGAGTGATGGCAAAATGGAAGTGATTTTGGAGGCAATGATGATGGTGGATGATAGCGTGATATGGTGCCCTTGGGGTTGGCCCAAGGGCCAATCCTTAGTCACCAACCATGGTAGTAAGTTAGCCATGGCTGTGGCTAGTAGCACGGTTAGCCATGCCTAGCAATTCTGCTAATAGTGGTGGTTGGAAGGACCGGTTGCAACCCTCCCAAGGACTTGTGGCACTCAAATTTTTATTATTTTATTATTATTACTATTTTAAATAAATTTATTTTATTTCCATTTTTTTAAAAATATTTAAACTATGGAGGGCCTGGGTTTGAACCCACAACCTCCTGATCATTTTTTAAAATAATAATAATAAGTTCACACATGAGGTTGAATCCATGACCTCTTGGTCATCATTTTTTAAATAATAATATTTTATTTTTATTTTTATTTAATTAAAGTATTTTGGAGCATGAGATCAAACTTGTGACCTCCCCCCTGATAAGTATTTTAGAGTTTTTCTTAAACTTCTTATTATCATTTTATTCCACCTTGCCTCATTAGCTAATGTGGTGGTTCAACCAATGATAGGGTAGGGGTTCGATATGGGTAAAAAATAATTATAGGTTGATTCTTGATCCTAAAAATTTGACAAATATTTTTATAAATAATAATAATAATTTAATATTATTTTAATGAATGTATAACAAGAAATTTTAAACATTAATATCTCCCAAACCATAAGTCTGATTGAGATGAAATTTGTACTGTTGGAATCATCTTGACAAGTACTATGCATTGGACATAGTTTTAGGGTTCCAAAATGAATTTTATTTTTCAGGAATTAAAAGGACCAAACTAGCCTATTTTGTTGAATTGACATTTCTAGGTTGACATATGGTAACTCGGAATCTTCTAAATTACTTGGATAGTAAATTTCAACAAAAAAGATTAGTTTAGGTCATGGTTACTAATTTTATTAAAATAAATTTAACAATGATCCTAATTAATTAATAATTATAGTATTAAGATGGGTAAGAATCACCTGGACTAGTGTATCATGATCTTACCAACATCTCTTAGAATAATCTTGATCGATTAATGATATCCATGAAAGAAATTTTGTTGGTTGCTAGGATTTGGATGCCTGATCCATTGTTTGTGAAGTCAATGGAAAGGTATCTTCTAACTTGCATCACAAATATATGGTACATCTAGTGACGATCAATGACTTTCCATTTGTTGTGACTTTAAAGTTCATCATCAGATTCATGTTGTAGTTGGCCCATGATTTTGAATGGACCTTGGGTCATGGTTTTCTTTGATACCAATTGTGACATCCTATCCCCAAATGTCATGGAAAACATCAAATATACAATATATTAGACATTATGCATATAAAGAAAATATACCAAATGTGAAATATAAGTGATATTTAGCATTATGTATACAGGAAATAATAGGAAAAATGTAGAAAGAGAAATAAAAGAATGCTTTATTGATATAGAATAGCGTATTTGGATTATGCTCTAGGAGTGATCCTTAGGGTTTTCTTCCTTTGGCATCTATCCCTTAGAGGCAATCTAGCATTGCCACCATAGTTAGGCCTATAACCTGGCTAGAAGGAATGGGCAGTCCACTTCCTATCCCACTTCACTTGGCTTGCTGTGACTTGCCTATACTAGCTTTTCCACCCCATGACTTGCCTATACTAGCTCTGCCATTCCATGTTGGCATGACGTCTAACCTTGGGTATAAATGCCTTAGTTCAAACCCCCAAAGGTTACCTTAAGAGACAAGTCCATTATTACAACATGCCCTTTTGTGTCTCAATTACAACTAACATTTTGGATCTTATTAAGATAACAATAACACCTATTATGAAGAGACACCATCTTCATTAGTCAGCAACATTATTTGGGAATGGGGATGCGACATATACCCGGGCTTAGAGGTCATGCCAGCATGGAGTGGTAGAGCTAGTATAGGTAAGTTATGAGAGCCAAGTGAAGTAGGATAGGAAGTGGATTGACCATTCCTTCTAGTCGAGTTATAGGCCTAACCATGGTGGTAGTGCTGGATTGCCTCTAAGGGATAGATGCCAAAGGAAGACAATCCTAAGGAACACTCTCAGAGCATGATGTGGATACACTCTTCCATATCAATAATGCATTCTTTTCTTTCTCTTTTGACATTTTTCCTATTATTTCCTTTATACATAATGTCAAATATCACATATATTTCACATTTGGTATATTTTCCTCTTGGGCCTATTCTTAGCCCCTTTCCATTTATGGTTGTTTGTCCTATGGCTATGATGATCCTCCTTCTTGTGTGTGCTTCTCCTTTGGTGCCATCTGTGGTCACAACATATCCAAGGATTAGTATACATAATGTGTAACTTATAATGTTTTGATATCTCATATCATAAGTTAGTTACACTTAGGCTAAGGTTGAAGCATGGTAGATTAGTTATTTTATTAATTTTTAAGTTCAAAGTGTTATCAGAGTTAGTTGGAAGGGTTTAAATTTTTTAATTTAATGTTTTCACGTTGGTTTCTTTTTTAAATCTTTGTGAGAGTTAGAAACATTTTAGAAAATATTCTGCCAAAAACTCAAAAACTTTAGCTTTGTGGCCCCCACATCTAAGAGCTTACTTCCTATAGCTACATGGTCAAAGTATAGAGTGATTTGGACAAAAAACTAGGAAGCTATGGCTTTTGGAAGGTTTTGGGCTCTGAAAACTATAAAAAACTCCTCTGGTGTTTGAAAGGAAATGTGAAAAATTCAAAGTATGGGTGTGTATATATATAGACTATTCTTGTGCTATGTTGACATGGTCTCATATACATGGGGTGGTCCATTGACAAGTACCCATTTATGAAGGGTGTAAGATAAATTTTTTAACTTGAATTTCTCATAAAGTGGGATCCATGGAGTCCTAGAAAAGCCAAGAACTTTATGGAATCATTAAATAAGATTTTTGAAAGCTCAAAAATTGAAAAATTGAATTGAGAATGTGTTAATTGAAGAAATTTCCCTATGGAGTACACAGTTGGATGCATTGGATGGGGCACACAAAGGTTTGGATTGTAGAAATGTCTAAGGATGAGGTACTTAACTAATCCAACCAAGTGATATGCAAGTGGGTCCTCCCCATAGTAGCCACATGCCCTTTTCTCCCTTACATAACCTTAACCTAAGGAGTCCATGGACCCCATAGGTGATTAATGGTTATAAAGGTTAAGGACAAAAACCTAGAAGAATCTACCTAATAATTCAAGCACATTAAACCAATACATCAAATAGGGACATGGACATCATAAGTGAGGTGAGTCATGGAAAGCATAGATTGATGAGAGAGAAAGTAGAATGGAGTTCCTAATTGAGGTCATATGAAGTTCCTTGTGGATTTTGTGGCTAAATGACCTAATAAAATCCATCCTTAGTCTAGACCAACACCAACGAATTCAGTGAATTTGCATTGCGACCCTAAGACTAGTCCGCCTCCTTGAGACACAAAAGTACTTCCATGGATGAAACACCATTCCTTATAGAGAAGTAGGATGTAAGGAAGGGCCTTAGTTAGAGGGGACCTTTAGGCATGGGTAAGATGTATTTCTAGTTCCATAACTAGTGCTTTTAGGCTTATATTTTAAGGAATGTGCTTTGAATTCCCATCACATATATATATATATATATTTCAGATGAGAACCACACCATGCAAAGAATTATTTAACTTCTTGTTATTGGTTGACAGAATAGTAAGAGATCCATGAAAACACTCATGCCCCCAAGTAAGTAGAAGGGTATAGAGAATATTGAGTACCCTTGAAGTCACACCTTATTCAAACCCTTGAAACCTTTCCAAGTTTGGAAACTACCAAGGTCACAAGTTCATTATAGTTTTACTTAATGAAAAATGACCTCATACTTCCAAAACAAGAAAAACCATAGAGTTCATGGATGGGTGGATGTCATGGATTCACTACCTATTCCATTAAAAAGAAATCATGTCTTAGTTATTGGTAATAAAATTCAAAAATAGAAACTAGAAATTATCAATAAAAAATAATATTCACAAACCACCATTAACAACAACTATAACACCACTACATCCTATTGGCACAAAGAAGCTTATTAGTAGAAATTTAGGAAATCAGACCCAAAATAAAGAAAATTATACAAGAAAGTGTAAAATACTCATGAAAAATCAAACATATCAATGATGGTGTAAAACAAAAAATGGTGTCTAATAGGTAAAGTTAGAAAAAATGTGTAAAATAAATAAAGTGTAAAATAAAAATGTGTAAGGAAAAAAATAGAAAAATTGAGGAGCCACGTCAATGGTTAGCATGGATGGCCATCTCCCCATAACTAAGTTGGAAGGAGGAGATCTAAAATATTGAGCAAGGTTTTTCATCTAATGAGGTGTTGCTTCCATTTTCTTGCTTGGGCTCATGGAAAGCTTTGACTTATTGTGTGTTGACTAGCTACTTTTTGTTTGGGCATTTAGGTTTGTAGATTAACATGGCCCTAGAAGGGAAGGTTTCATCAATTATGTAAGGGACCTTCCATACTATTTGCAATTTAGTTCATTGTGGAATGTATGGGATTCTAGTAGAGGACCTTATCTTCAAGTTGAAATTTGAATTTCCTTATTCTTAGATCATGTCATTGATTGTTGAATGCCTTATGTACTTCATTTAAGGATAGGGCCACTAATCATTTTCATCTAGCACATTAAGGTTGATTAATCATTCTCTTTGTTCTAGACTTAGGTCAAGATCCAAGTCACATGTTGTTGAAAGTGCATGAAGCTCGGATTGAATAGGAAGTTCTGGTAGTTTCCTGTATCGGAAAATCCCCATTGCAATTCTCAACTTTGATTACTAGAAAATTGACAAGATAAGATCACCCATAAATAGTGGTCACAATATATTCTACTAGTCCTAATGGAATAGTGATGGATTGGTCTACCAATTCTAATTTAATATTTCTTTTCTTGAAAGGCAGTAGGCTCTAGGTAGTATACATCTCATGGAAAATCAGATTAACACTAGAACCTAAATCTAGAAGAGCTTTGCATGGTTCATTCCCAAAAATCTACAAATAGATAAAGGAACTCCTAGGATCAGCTAATTTCTTAAGAAGGTTACTAGCTCAAATCTAGTCAGATAAAACATGAGTTAACATAATAGTATAGATTTTGGGAGGCATTTGATTTGAAGGGCTCTCGATTTGATGATTTGTAGAGGACAAGGTAGGAGTAAGATGACCAGCCACATTAGTTTGTAAGGGCTTAGAAGGGCTGTTGGGTTAGAAGAATGGTTGTTTACGAGTTGTAGGTTCCAAACCAATCAGTTGATTAACTAGTTGTGGATTAATGGTGCTTGTAGCATTATGCTATTGCAGTTAAGATGGAAGCTCATCCTACATGAGTGGAGCAAGTGGTAGCTATGTTGAGGATGGAGAAATAGGTGCAAGAACATTAGGAGGATATGGATGAAATATAAGATCCCACCTAGGAGTTGGAGAATGAGTTTGGTGATATTTAGGAGGGTGGTAGTGATGTTGGAAAGGAGAAGCGTGACTAGAAGAGTCATGTGAAAATAGGGGTTGTTGAACATAGTACCCATATAGATTTGGATTCTTGTAAGGGTACTATTGCATTGGTGGTGGCATCCCCCATGACTATGGTTGTTGCCACTACTTATATTTGTCATATGGTTGTGGTGGAGTTCCACTTGGATATTGAGGTTGTTGCTGGTGGAACAGACTAGGATTGCCTTGAGGATATGGCAATCTTCTAGGTGTTTGCCTTTTTGATAGTCATGGATTTAAATCATACACCCTAGATTCATATAAGTGTGACACAATAGGAGATTATCCCTTAGGATGTTCATAGCTGCAGATGTCACATTCATCATCATAATATGATTTAGTGTCCACAAGTTCTACTATAGCAGCTTTGCCCTTGCTTCTTTGGTAGGCACATTCAACTTCTTTCCACCTCCTATGGTCATGATCACTACCCTACTCTCTTGATTATTCTACAATTTTTAGAGTATTTTAGAATTTTTCATTCAATGAATTAGACATTTTATCTACCTTAGTCAAAATTTTAGATATAGATTTTTGGATTGGCAAGGTCTTTGTTTGAACCACCTCATCAAGAGGTGATTTCTCCTCATTGTCACAAAAGTAGACCTCCTCCTTTCTCATGGAAGGATTCCTATTATATTCTTCTACACATTTACATTTTCTCAACTCTTCTTCTTCTTTTTCTACTTGCTCAAGTAGCCTTTGTATCCAATGGACTCCTAATTTTGATAGTCTTCCTTAGGCATAGATCCTAAGGGTCCTTCATGTTTCTTAGCAAAGCCCATCTATGATGTGGCAAATTTTTTTCCTTTGAGAGTAACCATGGCTAGGGCATCGATGTAATAATGAATAATATATACCCATGGAAACATCCAAGGGTTCATGTGTTTGCTACTTCCATCCTTGGATTTTCCATTGTAGGTTTGACACTTTGGAGTAGGTTTGATATTTTTCATTAAATAGTTCTAGCATTGTACTCCATAGATGGATTGACTCTAGTTCTAGATACTGGTACTAGCTTTTTGTTTCCTTGATGACTGTTTTGGGGAATAGCTTGAGCTTTTGTCAATTATTTTCAATATTTTTTAAGGCATAAGCATCATGAAAGGCTTGTAGATTCATTTGAGGATCTAAGTTATATCCCCCATCAAATCTAGGGATATTCTTCATGTCAAGCCACTTGATTCGGCCATCTTTCACATGCTTGGTAGGAATTTTGATAGCCTCTATGATGTTGAGTATATTTTGAGTGGCCAATAGAGATTCATCATCATGATCTTGATAATGTCTATGATGTCCTTTGCTATCCCTCCATTCATGGTAGTCTTTGCAATTATCATTATTATCCTGCCTCCTATAGTTCTTTTTAGATTAAGAGAAGGAAGCTAATCTAGATGAAGAGGGTGAAGAGAGAGGACTACCATCACTATGGTGTCTACCATTACCTATCTATTTGTCATGACCATGATCCTTAGAGTTATCATCATTGTGCTTGTCTAAGTTTCCACTTTGACTCCCTTTCTTAGAGCTCCCACGACCATGGGACTCATTGTCACCAGAATCTAGATTATTAATTATTGATTTAGGATTTAGGTTTAGCTCCCTTTCATTAGAGTCAAAATGTGGAGAGTTTTCATGTTGAGAACTCTCATAAAGAGGTTCCTCATCATCTTTTTGATTTAGCAGGAATAAGGGGTTAGTAAACTATTTCCCCTTCATGGCTTAGTGACACTTTTCCTATTGCTGCTCTTGTTGGAATTGTGTCTTAGTGAGATGGTAGTCCCAGAAGTCATGATCTTCCACAACATACTCTCTATGAAGCCCTTCAAGTATAATAGTGCTCTAATAAAAATCCATCCATGCCTTGAATCCTACTATGGACACTTAGAAAATTGTTCTATCTCTTACAGAAATAAACTATAAGAGTTCTTCTAGCAACTAAAATTCTAACTTATATTAACATGCCTGGGGATGTTGTATTTATAGACCTACAAGGGTGCCATGTCGACAAGTACATGTCAATCTAGAAAATCCTACATTGATGGTATCTTTTCAATGGGGTCATGTTGATGACATTCCATCAATGTAGATAACTAAAGACTCTTCATCACCCAATAAAAAAATTGTAATTTCTATTTCTAGTACCACAAATTAGAATTTTAGTCTTATTAATATTAACTTTCATACCAAAATGGTTATAGTAGTTATGAAGGATTTCAACCATGTAACTTAATCTTGTAGTTGAATTTGCAATTTAAGGTTGCTTCACATGCAAAGAGAAGCATACTAAAAAAAATAATCAATTTACTATCACAACATGATTGAAGGAATTTTGCATCCATTCCTCTAATTCATCTATAGATGTGCAAAAAAGGATATGGGATAAAGGACAACTTTGTTTAACTCTCACTAACCTATTAATAATTGTTCTTTTTCTACTAAGATTATTTTTGATAAAAATGTCAACTATCTCATACATGTTTTTAAGTAGTAGAAAGGAATTTTTGTGGTATGCTAATGTCATTTAATCTCTTTCAAAGTTTATCTTGAGCAATATAATCATAAGCCTTGAAAAAATCAATAAAACTAATACAAGTCTTATGGTTGGGATATTTTGCTTTCTCTACACAATAATACAAAGTTATTAAATGATCTATAGTGGAATAATTTCTCTGAAATCCTACTTATAACTAAGCATGAAGATCTTGCATTTTTACCTATAAATTAATTTTATTTTCTAAAATAGTGTCCAATAGCTTAGTGAATACTAAATTGATCGCAATTAACCAATAATAATTAAGATTTGTTCTATCTCCCTTTTTGAAAAAAAAAAAAACCTACTTGACTAGAATATCAAAAGCAATCCAAACCATGTCAAAGCCCTTTATTAAGAAGAGTGTAAGTTGCTTTCTACATCAATGGCTTATCCCATTTAAGAAGCTCTACAAATAATCCATTGGCATCACCATCTTTTTTGAAAGATAATCTTTGAATTCTTATAGTAATGTTAACAAGGGATAACTCAAGAATAAGTTGGGGGGACCTCTTGAATAAAAAGGTTATTGAAAAAAGTTGGAATAGTAGATAAGGAAAAATCCTAACCATTTTAGGATCTATCTTGAAATAAATTCTAAAATATTTTTGGATTAGATTTAACTCAGTGATCATTCATTTTTGCTTTTCTTTAATGAATTTCCTTTTTAAAATTGAATAAGCTTTTGCTAATTCTTTACCATTGCAACATCCAAATTTGAAGCTAAAATGACTTTATAAGATGTCAAATAATCAACAACAAACAAGGTTTTCTAGAAAAAAGCCTTTTCTTCATCTATCTAAGTAGTTGTGGACAAAAGACTATTATTAGTCAAATCTAGTCAATTGTTATTGTTCACCAACATATTAACGACTCCTATTTGGAAATCCTAATTGTGATCTTCTTTGATATGATGAGTGCTGCATAGTGTTAAAAAGAGTATTTTAGGTTCCAATGCCCCTCTATTTATGTCAAGTTATAATTGTTTGGAATTTTTGTAATTAGATTTGTATTAGAGTGATAGATTTAAATTTATGAATCTTGGAGTTGTTTAGAACCTATAATTATATACTATATATGGCTTATGAAAACCATATGAAACAACCCTAACTTAGGCTTAGGTTAATAAGATAATATGTAAAGATAATGCTAAATGAGAATAACAAAATGTTAGAAAAAATGTAGAAAATTACATAGTAATATAAAGGAAATAAAATATAATAATACACAAGAAGAAAATCCCTTGACCAAATAATGTTTAGAGGCAAATAAAATAAAACTAATAGACATAAAATAGCAATAGGTCTTGGCTATAAGCCTACCCTATTCACTATTATCATGAGTAAATAAAAAATTTATATGTGTTTAGTGCTAATGCCCATGAAAATATCATAACTAGAATTCCATTAATTGGGGACATAATTTTAATCATGATAGTTCAAATAGAGCATAAGTCTTAGTATCACTAGAGATACATAATGCCCAAACATGAAATAATATATAGTTTGTTAACCCAAGAGATAATAGTATAATTACATCAATTCTAGTCTTCCATCAAAACATTAAATAAATCAACATATAAAAATAAATAGTCATGAATTAAGCCAAAGACAAGTAACTATAACAAAACTCACTATACCAATCAAAGAGTATTAACTTTTAATGCCAAAACTTAAATACCAACATGTATAAATAATACATAATTGAGAAAGATTTTTCAAGACTATAATCTAAGCTATTACTCTAAGCTTTAGGTTGGAATTATTATTAGCTTCACTAGATTTGGCTACACTTGAGAAAAATAGAGGAAAAAGCTAGTCATTGTAATTGAACAAGGAAAGTAAATAATAATCACTGTCTAATGGGTTTTGAAACAAATATCATAAATCTAGAAGCCAAACACATAGATTACCAAACTAAATCAACAATTAGCATCACATAAAAATGCACATCATAGAAAATATCAATCAATGATATCAACATTTAATAAATTACATGCATCATGATTGCAACCTAAAAATTTGCATTAAAGCCTAGCACCTTTTTTCAATTTGAACATGTGCTATCTATTAGGTTAAAATGAGTACTTAATGTGCACATTAAGATTTTATTTAATTATAATAATTACTATCACACTTATAGAACTTTGTTTTAATTTTCTGATATCCAATGCTAGGAAGTAGTATATTGGTAACATTTCTCAACCTTTTGGAACTATGGCTAAAGTAGAATATTATTAATACTCATCTTTTCATTTAGGATGGGACAATGACATATTCTGTTTTACTATAATTTGAAACGACTTCTTTGAATTCCATAATTTTCCATGAATCAACTAGCCTTTTCCTCTATGTTAGTTTTATTCAAAATCAATACATTCCTAATTACTTGCAACTACAAAGCATGTTAGAGTAACACATAATAATGTTAAAAATATATTAATATGGGTGATGGAAAGGATGTGCAATGATGCATTTTCTCTCTCTCAAACATATGCATTTTGGTTGTCAATCTCTTTTATAGAGATCTCATCTCAATTTCACATTTTGATTTTAGTTTAGTTCATTTTCCAATCATGATCTTGAGTTGTAGTTTTGAACACTTTCTTTTCTTAGTTTTAAGTAATGAATATAATATCTATGTTTTGAATGTTCTAACTCTCACATCCTAGACTCAATGCTTAGACAATAGTTTTCATATGTGTTCTACTCAATTCAAAGTTCTAGTTACCACTTTATTTCTATTGTAATTGATGTTGCAACTTATATAAATGTTTGTGACCTCTAAATTATAGCTTATTAATTTTCACAAATTTCACAAGTTGGCCATAAATCATCACAATCTGTGTTGTGTTGACCAATCCAAGTTGTGACACATGTTGAAATTGTCAAGTTTTATGCTGTAGCAATTATAATCGTATTCTATAGTGTGTTCACTTAAAGTAAGATGAAATAGGCCTAAAATGTAGAGAAATAGATAAAATGGAAGATAAATATATTTAATTTCTAGAATGTAAAACACAATAAATTAATTCACAAAACATGCAATAATAACATTTTGGAGAAAACTTATAGATAGAAATTAGAACCAGTTGTAGGTAGACTATGAGGCCACTATGACTTATAATTGATGATAGTAGCCCAATAATAAAGATAGAAATAATATTTTTAGTAGTAGAGCATGGTGCTAGGAAATGCAAGCTACAAGAGATTGCAATGAGATTGCCTTGGGCTTACACATGTTGTAATAATGCATAGCTACTTTGGTCATGTTGGATTTTTGAGTTTGATTCTTAGGGCAAGTTAATATAGGTCATAGCTAACTATAACATGTTAAGACTATGGAATGATTCAAGTTGCAACCAACTGTAGATAGTCCAAAATGCAAGTAAAGTACGAGTTGCAATCCTTTATAGTTTAATAAACATTAAATTTTTAAAGATTCCCCATCTAGAGTAAGATAGCCCAATGGTTGGATGCGACTATAAATTTGATGAGGATATAGAAGCCAAAAAAGGTTTTAATTATTGGTGTCCTACATTTGCCAAGTGTTAAGAGTGTTTTAAGAACTCCAAGGAAGAGGTCGCATACTTGAGAATCCATTTTAAACTCATTGTTAGTCTTCTTCATCTTCAAGGGGTTGTAAGATTGAGGGATTCTCTTGGGTTTTGTTTTATTTCCTTCTTGTGTGTTTACTTCTAGTAGTTGTACTTTGAATTTGACATGAATAAAGAATTTTTTATTTTCTTATTTAAGGTTTGAGTCTTTAAGATCTTAAATTCTTTAGTTTTTAAGGCAAGTAAGATATTGGCATGTAAGTTTATTAATATTATTTCATAATCGCATTGGTATATCTTATAGGATTGGAAAAATTAGTGTGCATATGGAAAGAGTGTAGGCTAGAAATAACTAGCCATAAGGATCTTGATGATTATTCTTCTTCCTATGTAGTGGCCCTTGAAACACCACTAATTTTGGCCTAGCACTTTTAGACAAGAATCAAGCTAAGTCATGCTGCTGCCCAACATGAGTATAGCGTGACCAAACTTGGAGGCCTCCGAAACAGCCCCCGATGGTCCATGATTCAATAGGCAAGGTCCCCTCAGGGTCCACAAGAGAATGCTCCAACTTCCAGCATCCAAAATCAAAATTTTTAGGTCCAAAATGTTTGGTTTTGGCTAAATACACTTTGGTTACTTTTTTAGACATTGTACAGCGTAAGGATCAGCGTCACCAACTTTTGGAGCCCCGAAATTGAGTTCAAATAGGCCGAAATTAAGCACAAGGACCCCCCATGACCTTCACCAAGGTCCACAGTAGCTCCCAACCTTAAAAAAATCAAGATTTGGGCCTCAAATGTGCCATTTTGACTTGGTGACGCTGGGGTTACTTTTTCAGACACTGCATAGTGTAAGGATCAGCGTCACCAATTTTTAGAGCCCCAAAACTGAGCCAAAATGACTTGATTTTAAGGGTGTAAGTTGTCCTCAAGGTCCACTATTGATAACTATGGGTCCCAGCCTTCAAAAATTCTAGATTTTAGCCCAAAATTGCAAGTTTTGGAGGTCACACTGCAGGTCACACTACAAGTCACGCTGGATGCTAGACAAGCAAGGCGAAGTTAATCCTCCTTGATTTTCTTTGTAAATTTTTATCATTTGAGGGCTTGTCTAAATTATTTGTATTTTCATGGGCTTGAATGACCCACAAATTGTAAAATATATTAAATCTGGTCAAAGAAGGTAAATATCCAACACACATCCAACTTGTGCACAACTATCCAACACAAATACATTGAATCTGGTCAAAGAAGGCAAATTTCCAACACACATCCAACTCGTGCCAACTATTCATGGGACACATGTCACTAGATCTATTTTTCTCTCATCTTCGAACCGTTGATTCCATTCTTGAAAACCCTAGCTAAACCCTAGCCAAACCATAGCCCAACCCTATAAATACCCTATCAATTCACACAAACGAAGGGGGGCAAGCAAGAGAGGAGGCAAGGACAAGAAGAAGAAGAAGAAGATTGGAAGAGGCAAAGATTGGAAAGATTGGCAATTTTGAAGGATGGAAGAACTTGCAATCCTTGGGCTCTCGGTACATCTGATTGTTGGCTTCCAAGTTTTTCTCATGTTTATCCCATTTCATCATTGCATCATCGTGTCATATCTTTCTGGGGCTAGGCGTTTGACTTGCCATCCACACTTGTGCAACTACGCTTTGACCGGTGCACATTTTTTTAAACAATATAATATAGTTCATTATTGCCTCCCATTTACATTATTTAGTTCTGTTTATGCTTTACAAATATAACTTTGTTTATGCTTTATTCATAATTCAATACACTTTATTTACATTTCATATCATTGTTTACATTCCGTTTACATCCTGTTTACGATAACCCCAACGCTAGTTGTAGCTTACGCTTGGGGAAGTCCTTGGTTGATTTGCGTGCAAACCTTCCAAGGCACTCTACCTTCATTTACTTTTGCAGCTTACCCTCGGGCAGAGGTAGGGTCAACTGTGGTTGCCCGATGATCTCTCAGTGTCTGTTTTCCTTCCAGCCTTACACTGACGATTTAGGTCAGTACAGTTTTTGATGCTAGAAGAAGGGCATGAACCATTTCTGTCTACATTTTTGATTAGCACTTAGTCAAAACTCTGGATATTCTAGAGAGCATAACAAGTTTTCAGAGCATAGCAAGCTCCAACGTAGCGAGTGTAGTGCTAGAGTTGTCCATTTTTAGTAGTTTTCACACTTAGCATTTTTTTTCTTTCATTTTTACACATATCCTTTTTCCTACTACCGGAAGATTTAGTTATTTTTTTTCTTTTTTTTTCCATTTTCAAAGTTAGCCATTTTCTACAAATAGCAACTTTCACAACCCAATTTGTGAATATGAATCTAGATCAACCTTTTACATCAATGCCTAACACGTTTGATACCACAATCCAGTCAAAGCGAGCCACACTAAGCCCCGAACAATATAATTTTATCTGTGTCCAAATCCATGCCAACCTACCCATTAATCGTGTAGAGAGGGAAGCTAAGTGAGAATATGAATTTATCCACAAAGGAGGATGTGAGTTTATCCCTTCTGCATTTGACATAATCCCATTGTTTGAAAAACATCATAAACTCATATCCTAGCTTCTTATGGCTAGAAGTCAAGCCTTGCAGCTACCATGAATAGAGCCTCAAAATGAGGAAGATGATTTTGCAACCCAATCCGAACATGGAGATTCCTACCATACCGTTAGTCCCCATGCCTACACAAACCCATTGTTCCACCCTTTCCTGGAAGAAACTATGCTTCCTCCTTCATCCGCAAACACTCGAGCACCAATTTCCCAACAAGAGGTACCTACTTCCATTCCTATCTTCTCCGTACCTAATAATTTTTATTCTGATGCATCTACTTCCATCATTCCTCCACAAGCACAATCCCAACAACTCCCCCAAACCAATGCAGAGTTAATCTTTTGACCTCAAGTAATTAGAATGCCATCGGTCATACCAGTTTCAACATCCATCCATTACATACCTCAGGTACAAATCCATGGAGTACCATTGATTACTCCAACTCAACATGTTCAAGGTGTTACCTCACAACCTATAGCTGGGTAGTGGGCTCCACTGATGGTCTCAATCCCGAATACCATCCCACCACAACAAATGTTAGCCCAACAACCTGCCTTTCCACAAACAATGCAACAATTAAACCATTATCATCCACAATCCACTCAATCCATTGGTTTTCCTACTGCCCAAGAATGGGCAGACACACAAAAAATGATGCACTTTTTGGCAGAAGAGTTAAAATGCCTTAAAACTTTCAACAATGAGGAAGTCAAGGTACTAGATTTCTATCAAGATGACCCAATTGACCCCTCAGTTCCACCCTTGACCTTGCCAAAAGGAGTCTCATTACCTCAACTGACCAAGTACAATGGAGAAGGGGACCCAAATGCCCACCTAGTGACATTTAGAACCGAAAGCCTTTTACTTGAAGCATGGCCTCATGTGATTTTGCGAGTGTTTGCAATGTCCTTAACTGGAAAAGCCTTAGATTGGTACCGATCTTTACCCCATAGCTCCATATCTTCTTTAGAGAGTTTGTTGCATCAGTTTGTCACCCGTTTCAAGTACAATTTGAAACCTGAAGCCACGTTAGATAGCTTGATTTAAGTTAAACAAGCACCATTAGAGCCAGTGCAGAAATTTATCCAAAGGTGGAGTGCAGCCTTAAATGAACTTCACGAACCTATCCCCGAAACATATTTAATCACTATCCTTAAGTTAGTCATGAATGACTTTATTAAGTCAAAACTTTACTACCTGAAAGCCTGCACATTGAGCAAAGCATTCGTACAAATCAAAGACATAGAAGAAGTGGCACAAATAAGTAATGACCTAGCCTACTTAGCTTTTAGGAGCCAACATACGAGGAAAGATAAATCCAAAACAACAGTAGTAGCAGTGACTGAGGAAAAAAAACCTACTATCCCAAAAAACTATGAAAGAACCACACCCACTCATACACCTGAAAATTCCTTAAAAAGAAAGAATAATACAGGTCATGCCCATACCTTTGAAAGGAAAGACCCTGCTCAATACACACCATTGCCCATGAAGCCTTCACAACTACTTGATCAACTTCTAAAGGTTAGGCTAATTCAACACAAACAAATGTCTCCTGCGGCCTCGCAAAGACATGATCACTTTTGTGAATTGGCCAAAAATCCATCCTTAGTTACAGCCAACGAACCTCCCATTCCAAAAGGCTTTAAGTTAGATAGGTTTTGTGAATATCATCAATGGTGTGGTCATGGGACTGATTACTGCTTTGCATTGAAACAAGACATACAACGCATGATAGATGGAGGTGAAGTAGTGTTCAATGAGACAAACCCGATAAGGCCTCAAAACCAATCCATGGGGGTCTACAAGGATCCTTTCAATACCAAAACCAATGATGCCCCATATGTGATTAATACTATCCATATGGAAAATAGACAAGATGTTCTGCGAAGACCTTTTGTGATTCGGAGGCCTTCAGAAAACACACCTACCCCAACATCTCCTCAAACCCTTTTACCACACGCACGTCCCCCGCACCATCAAAACCATTCATCATCCGCATATCTCCTTTGGTTGCCACCACAAAAAACATACCATCTGAAAACCAACCGATTCCCTTTGTGGTCTAGGTGCCAAAACACCCTGGCACACAACCCACCTCCACTTCTCGATGACCTTTGTGAGAACATCTTGCCGATAGGCTAATAAGAGAGTGCTTGGAAAAAGAAAAAAGAGAGCGCATGGAGAGAGAAAACCATGGACACGAATTAGGACTGCCAAAGCCTACACTGCTAAGCACCGTTCCCATGAGTTCATCTGTTAATGAGCCTAGTACAAGTCACCAAAACAAAAATGAAGTCACAAGTCGTATCCCAAACTCAGCATTGTCAGCTACTAATGTAAAAACCCCTCTAAGAGAAATAAAAATGCTAGGTCAAATGGACCAAATCTCTATGGATAAGAATGCCCCAAACGGTAACGACCTAGCAAATGCATTGACCCAGGTCACAAAAGCCTTAAAACAAAAGAATACTTCTTTAAGTTTGTATGACCTAATAATGACTTCACTAGTACATTGAGAGGCTCTCATACAGATGCTAACTTTAATTCCTGTTAGTGAGGATCTTCCTGCAGATGAACCATCCATTTATGCAGTATTATCCCCACAAATTCAGGAATCGAAGACCACATCCTTAGAGTTCTGCATTAAGGACATTAAGCTAGATGAGAAAACAGGCGAAATCACCATGACCCCTATGTTCATAACAATACAAGTTGATCATTTCAAAATATGTAGGATGCATGCCAATGATGGTGCAGCAACAAATGTAATACCTTTTTCCATCATCAAAAAATTGGGACTCACTGAACAAGTACAACCCACAACAACCTCTTTCTTGAGATCTTTCAGTGGTTCCCGTGTGGGAGTGAAAGGCATGGTTACCTTAGATTTCATAGTCGAAGACCAATTCCCTACATTAGCTAAATTCATAGTGGTTGATGAAATGCCAAGGTTTAATCTGATCCTAGGACGTCCTTGGCTAGCTCAACCTAAAGCTGTATCTTCACCAATCCATCAAGAGATCCACCTACCTTACGAGGGAAGTGAGATCATCATACATGGGGATACAACAGCATTGATCACTTCCTCATACCTTGAGGTAGGTCAAGGGTCAGAAATTGAGTTTGTTAAGCCTAAACAAGAAACCATGAACATACATCAAAACATGAACCCAACGTTGACTCACAATCCAACTAGTACTGAAGAAACACAAGAAGACACAGACATAGGAGCCATTCCTGCTGATGTTTCTTGGTTAGAACTACCCTTTGACATCACCGATGAAGGGGAAGGTGAATATAAAATGATACCCATACACCCAACCCCACACATTAAGCTACAAAAGATCAAGAGACAACTCAACAACTAGAATGAATGATACGAACTGTCCGAAATGATGTTAAACTACGAACTATCCGAAATGACGTTAAACTATGAACTGTCTGAAATGACGTTAAACTACGAACTGTCCGAAATGACGTTAAACTACGAACTGTCCGAAATGACGTTAAACTACGAACTGTCCGAAATGACGTTAAACTATGAACTGTCCAAAATGACGTTAAACTACGAATTATTCGAAATGACGTTAAACTAAGAACTATCTGAAATGACGTTAAACTACGAACTGTCTGAAATGACGTTAAACTACGAATTGTCCGAAATGACATTAAACTACGAACTATCTGAAACGATGTTAAACTACGAACTATCCAAAATGACGTTAAACTACGAACTGTCTGAAATGACGTTAAACTACGAACTGTCTGAAATGACATTAAACTACGAATTGTTCTAAATGACGTTAAACTACGAACTGTCCGAAATGACATTAAACTACAAACTGTCTGAAATGACGTTAAACTACGAACTGTCCGAAATGACGTTAAACTACGAACTTTCTGAAATGACGTTAAACTACGAACTATCTGAAATGATGTTAAACTACGAACTCTTCGAAATGACGTTAAACTATGAACTGTTCGAAATGACGTTAAACTGCAAACTGTCCGAAATGACGTTAAACTACGAACTGTCCAAAATGACATTAAACTACGAACTATCCGAAATGACGTTAAACTATGAACTATCTGAAATGATGTTAAACTACAAACTGTCTGAAATGACGTTAAACTACAAACTGTCTACAATGACATTAAACTAGCCATGGTCAGAAATGGCAAGTTCCATTTAAAACTTCTTGAAAACGTTACTACCTTTGGCCCACCATGGCATAAAATTGGTAATCCTTTCTTTAACAATAGATGCAACAGTCCATCAAGACTTTAAAATGATGTACCAAGCCCGAAATGGCTTTAAACTAGAGCCAACAAATTACATATTTACAAACTCTTGTCATCTTACATTGAATTTTTGCTTATAGGTTACAAGTTACGATTTAGATTCTTGCATGGTCGTTGCTTTCTTTTCCAAGTATTTATCTTACATCTTGCTTTACACTTTAGAAATTTATGTTACATTTAGTTGCACACATATACTCTAGAAAACAAAGAAAAAAATTAAAAAACATAAAACTACAAAAATACATGGCCTGAAAAGGCCTTAAACTAGCTTATGGCCCGAAACATCCTAAAACTATCATTTTTTGCATTGCTTTTCTTTCATTCATACATTCTAACTCTATGTACGACAGGTGTCACTTGATGTTGTTTTCTTCCTAGTTGATTTTTTTTGCAGGATCTCATAAGCATGTAGCATGACCATGCATGCAACATCACACTTTACACAAGCAAGGTAAGCATTAGTCCGCTATGACTATAAACTGGCACAGACAGTCCTGGATCATGACTTAAAACTGATACCATAGAACAGTCTTGGATCATGACTTAAACTGATACCACAGAAAAGTCCTGGATCATGACTTAAAACTGATACCATAGAAAAGTCATGGATCATGACTTAAAAATGATACCACAGAATAGTCCTGGCATCATGACTTAAAACTGATACCACAGAATAGTCCTGGATCATGACTTAAAACTGATACCACA
>MNCI01018161.1:474405-644229 GCA_015680685.1 Gnetum montanum
ATCCCCTATTTCCCCATCATGCTCCCCTTAGCCTATTCAATTACACCCCCTTGATACATTCTGCTCACCTCAAAACTCTTGATACACTGTTGCACACTATAACTCTCTAAGTAGTTGCGACACAAAACATGATACACAGTACATGATGCAAAATGCAAGTGCTCAAACATGAGCATGGCACAAAAAGAAAGCTCTTTAAAAAATACTGAAAAAAAAGAAAAAAAACAAAAAACAAAAAAAAGGGTCAAAGAGAAAAAAGCACAGAAAAGGTCTTCAAGACCCCATTGACATCATAAACAAAAGACTATTGGCGATTCTCATACAAGCCCCAAGCGAGAATGCAATTGTCTTGAAAAACAGTTACACTTGTGTCTCAAAGAGACCATGTTACACATCATCATGTGGCTTTGGCTATTTGCAATGGGCCCCATAAACACTCTATAAGAGTCTTGTTTCTTCAAAGAACACACTTCCTATGTCTTGGCTTCGAGTCTGCTGAACACTGGCTATGGACAAGGACCAAAATACAGCTCATTCACATGAGAGCACTCCTCTCCCACAATCCTGATAGCAATCATAACCCTTGATCAACTCTCGAATTCCCTAGTTATGATCCCTTGCATCTTGAACCACATTCCCTCAATCCCATGTACTTTTGAAAATGGTGCGATGACACCTAGTCAAGGGTTGACGGTTAATGTTTGGTACTTGGTCGTTCATGGTGTTTTGCACTTCTTTGTCGACACCTCTTGGGTGGATTCCTCCAGACGTCAACAAAGAGGGGCCAATGAAACATCACTAATTTTGGCCTAGCACTTTTAGACAAGAATCAAGCTAAGTCATGCTGCTGCCCAACATGAGTATAGCGTGACCAAAATTGGAGGCCTCCGAAACAACCCTCGATGATCCATGATTCAATAGGCAAGGTCCCCTCGGGGCCCACAAGAGAATGCACCAACTTCTAGCATCTAGAATCAAAAGTTTCAGGTTCAACATGTTTGGTTTTGGCTAAATACACTTTGGTTACTTTTTCAGACACTACATAGCGTAAGGATCAGCGTCACCAACTTTTGGAGCCCTGAAATTGAGTTCAAATAGGCTGAAATCAAGCACAAGAACCCCCCATGACCTTCACCAAGGTCACCAGTAGCTCCCAACCTCCAAAAAAATCAAGATTTTGGCCTCAAATGTGCCATTTTGACTTGGTGACGCTGGGGTTACTTTTTCAGACACTGCACACCGTAAGGATCAACGTCACCAATTTTTAGAGCCCCAAAACTGAGCCAAAATGACTTGATTTTAAGGGTGTAGGTTGTCCTCAAGGTCCACTATTGATAACTATGGGTCCCAGCCTTCAAAAATTCTAGATTTTAGCCCAAAATTGCAAGTTTTGGAGGTCACACTGTAGGTCACACTACAAGTCACGCTGGATGCTAGACAAGCAAGGTGAAGTTAATCCTCCTTGATTTTCTTTGTAAATTTTTATCATTTAAGGGCTTATCTAAATTATTTGTATTTTCATGGGTTTGAATGACCCACAAATTATAAAATACATTAAATTTGATCAAAGAAGGTAAATATCCAACACACATCCAACTTGTGCACAACTATCCAACACAAATACATTGAATCTGGTCAATGAAGGCAAATTTTCAACACACATCTAACTCGTGCCAACTATTCATGGGACACATGTCACTAGATCTATTTTACTCTCATCTCCCAACTGTTGATTCCATTCTTGAAAACCCTAGCCAAACCGTAGCCCAACCCTATAAATACCCTATCAATTCACACAAATGAAGGGGGGCAAGCAAGAAAGGAGGCAAGGATAAGAAGAAGAAGAAGAAGATTGGAAGAGGCAAAGATTGGAGAGATTGGTAATTCTGAAGGAAGATAGAACTTGCAATCCTTGGGTGCTCAACACATCTGATTGTTGGCTTCCAAGTTCTTCTCACGTTTATCCCATTTCATCGTTGCATCATCATGTCATATCTTTTTGGGGCTAGGCGTTTGACTTGCCATCCACACTTGTGCAACTACGCTTTGACCGGTGCACATTTTTTTAAACAATATAATATAGTTCATTATTGCCTCCCATTTACATTGTTTAGTTCTGTTTATGCTTTACAAATATAACTTTGTTTATGCTTTATTCATAATTCAGTATGCTTTATTTACATTTCGTATCATTGTTTACATTCCGTTTAGATCCTATTTACGATAATCCCAGCACTAGTCGTAGCTTACGCTCGTGGAAGTCCTTGGTTGATTTGTGTGCAAACCATCCAAGAAACTCTACCTTCGTTTACTTTTCCAGCTTGCCCTTGGGCGAAGGCAGGGTTAGCTATGGCTGCCCGATGATCTCTCGGTGTCTGTTTCCCTTCCAGCCTTACATCGACGATTTAGGTCAGTACAGCCCTCACATGGCCTCATTAGCATCTTGAAGAACCTAGAGTTGGTTCTTCTCAAGCACATACCAATGAACCAAGATATTTACATAAATTTTATAAAAGTTTCTTCTTATTTTCATGTATTGCTTGGCCTTGTGAAGAAATTATTGCATTCTCTATTTATCCCATTTAGAAGGGACTTTTAGCTCTAAATAGGTAAGATATTCAATGAACCAAGGTTTCGTAACTAAAAAGGAAACTACAGTCAACTTTGAAAATAGAATTTCATGTGAAAATTAGTTTGACAAAGGTTCTTCATTAGCTTCTTGATCCTATCATAACTAAAATAAATGATTGATATCTACATTCTTAGCCTCCTTATTAATCATTATGCTATTGGATTCTTATAAGATAAAAAATCATTAAATGATGAAAGGGCTTATTGCTAGTTTATTTATCAAGAATTTGATTCCATGTAATATATGTACATAAAGATTAGATAGCCAAACACATAATGTTTGAAACTTTCAAGATCATGCATTTTTATCATCATCTTCTTTTCAGTTGTGGTGTAGTTTAAGTGTACATTGTAATACTTCTAAAAGAATAATAATTATAGTATGAATAATTTTTGTAATCATTTATATTAGTATGATCTTGTATTAGTATGGTCATAGTATATAATTAGATATATTAGTTATAATGTGGAATGGGCTAGACCAATCTAATGCTCATAGGTTAGAAGCATCCATGAGCTTATTCTTCAACATCTCAAAAGGACATTTAAATTACTTATTCAAAATAATTGGTGCATCTTTATTGGTGAGTTTAACTAGTGGTTTAATAATATTTGAAAAATTTTCAATTAAGTGGCTATAGAAATTTGTGTGTCTAAGGAATGATCTCATATCTTTTGCTATTTGAGGTTTCTATGCAATCCCTTGGATTACCCTATTTTTTTATGATTCACCTTTGATGAGTGGAGAGGTACCCCTACACTCAACCATACAAATATGAGCATTTCACGCATGATCCAATCAAACTCCATAGATGACCTAGTTATGGTATCCAAATAATTACTCATTGATCATAATTCATTGTCTTCCCACCTAGACTTTAGTCTAGAGTGAGGTGTATGATATGTTCCTAACTAATGCTACTCATAAAGGTAATGGGAAAGAACTTTAACTAAGCTAAGAGGAAAAGGGAGAGAGGAAGCTAGGTTAAGAGGAGATAGGGGAAGAGAGTCTAGAATAGCCTAAGTGTGATAAGCATCCATTCCTTAATCATCCGTACACATCTTAGGCCTTGTGCACAACTACCCCTAGGATTACCAAGCACATGGCCTGAGTATGCTACTAGGACACCAAGTAGTCACACATAGATGCTCGTGATCAAGTCGTACTCATTCTACATTTAAGGAGTTTGGGGTGAATAAATATTAACTACAAAAACAATAATTAAATAATTAAACTGAGTGGATGCTATAGTAATGAAGTAATCTTGATCTGTGCGTGTCCAAGTACATCACACTCGAATAAAGGTGTCATACAATTACAGTCATCACACTGCAGGCATGCACTAGGAGAAAGGGTTGAGAGAGAAAGGGAAATAAACTAACTTCTAAAATTAACTATTTCTAAAACTTAAATACTTACTCCTCTTATGTGCCTACATGTGTATTTATAGGCTCATCTAGGAGCCATGATATCGTGTATTTGATATCGTTATTTGGCTACGATATCACATACCCGATATCATGGATTCGATATCGCAGCCTGATGAATCACGATTCATAATACCTCCACGACTGAATGAAAAATCAGCCTCGAGTCAAAATGAGAATAAGCCCTATTGATTACAGAGTGGATAGGTATGGGATTATTGATTGATAAGGAATTTATTCATGCTACAGTGGAGAATTCAATAGACAAAATTGGGACACATCACAAAAAATGCAAAATCAGAAAATTACAAAATTTTGTGGAACTCATGTGGTTCTAGGTGGTTGTGGCTCCTCCATGGGTTGCTTCCCCTTGTCTTGTGCTCCAGGTTTTGGGATTTGATGACATTGAAGTAGTGCCTGGAGCTTCTCCTCTTCTGTTCAAGGATCCTATGCCATCCATGCTAATGCTCCAATGCTTGATGGAGTTGATACCTTCCATAGGCACGGTAGTTGTGGAAACATCCTGTTTGCTTTGAGGTACCAGGCCACAAACAACTGTCATTCCTACTCATAGGTTCTAGCCTTGTCCCTGTACTCCTGAAAGTCTATAAACCATTTAGCCAAGTCCATTGTGACATCTTTTTTTCCTTGTTAGCTTGCTTTAACCACCTCCGATTTAGAATTTGTGACTTCAAGCTTCTGTAATGTTTTCTTGTGTTCTACAAATTCTACTTCATACTTGGTGTAGGTGGTAACTACCTACCTCTTGAGCTCTGTCCTCGGGCATCCTACTATCAACATGGCTAGATTGGCATACCATAGATTTGACAACTCCATATACTTTGTGAGATCCTGAATCTGTAGGTCCTGACTTTTAAGTTCTTCCTAGTGGGAAAATGCATATGTGTCCAATATAACCCACCAATTAGTGTGTTGAGCATTGAAAGCATTGATGTGGGCCTTGGCCATATGGATCTCCTTCCCGATGACTTGCTTGTACATTCCCACTTGGTCTCAAAAATGCTCCTTTAATTTTTCATGCCGCTTGGCCTCTTTTTGAGACACGCTTATTTCGATGGCCATCTTTTGAAGGATGGTGATGAGTGGTGAGGTACCCCTACACTCAACCACACGAAACGAGCATAGCACGTGCGATTCGGTTGAACTCCGTAGACTAAATGCCTACACGCCCCATGGAACACTTGGGGTTAATCATTCGCTGTCTTCCTAGACCTACTTATAGTTGTCACGGTGTATGGTTAAGTAAGTCCAAGGTATATGATTTTTATAGTCTTTTCCAGTTTTATCTCCTATGCTATCGAGGTGAAGGGTTGAGAGAACTAACTAACTCTAACTAATGAGCTAAGTCTAAATTAAATAGCGTCAACATCCGTTCCCACCTACCGTATACACCCTAAACTATGCAATTGTGGCTACCAAACGCTAATTGTTACTGGGATCACCACACGTAATGCACATGCTTGAAGTGGTCGTATTGAGGAACTTAACTAGCCTAAACATAATGAGTAGCCAATTCCTTGACTAGCCATACACATCCATAGATGCTCGTAATCAAGTTGTACTCATTCCGCACTACTGCACGTAATAAATAACAGGTAAGAAATAACAGGTAATAAAATCCTATTCCATGCACTACAAGGTTTATCCACAAAGCTTGTCTTTATTACCTTACACAACTTGTGTTCAGGTACAAAGCTGCTTGAATAAAGATCCGTTCACTTGGGGACTCCTACTGCGGGCACATGGAAAATATTCTATCTTTGGAGTGATCAATCTGCCAGAGTTTCCCTACTTCTAGCTTAGGATGGAAAATAAGGGTAGTGCCTTCTCTTATTTATAGATTTGACGGCAGACCGCGATATCGTGTATGCAACATCGCAGGGGACGACGTGATATCGTGGCGACTACGATATCACTTACGTGATATCGTGGCTCATGCGAATCGTGTCTCATCATACCCCCATGACTGAATGAAAACTCATCCTTGAGTTCCTTACAATAATATCAGGAAGGTATAGGATTATTGAGATGAATGAAACTAATGGGATGACATGTGAACGGATCATCATTACAAGACTTGACAAAACTGGTGTTCATGACAACAAGGGTGAACACCTTATTAAAATTACATTAGGCCTTAGTTGGTAGCTAAGAAAGAGAGACAGAAAAAAGTGTTGCTGCTGCCAACGCCAAGATTGCACCTTTGTTATCCATCCATAAGCACGCCATTGATCTTTCTCCTTGCATAGCTTCTTCAGCACTGCTCCATTCCAAGTGTTTGCTCCAGATCCAATTCCATTATTGTATGATTGCCATATGCACACACAACACGATCATATATTAGCAAGGGTAAATGAATCATCATGTAATTGATACCTTGCTTCGGTGTAGGTCCATTGGCTAGGTTGTGGTATGGCTGATATGGATTGGGAGATATAGTAACGATGACTACTGAAGGTGTAGGGGTTAGGAAGAAAATCAAAAAAATTTAGGGCTAGGAGAAAATCGAAAAAATTAGTCCCCGTACCCCCATGACTAAGCACAAACCTCTAGTAGCATTAGAATAGAGAAAGAAAAGGAGTAAGAAAGATAGATAAAAAAGGACAACGGTAATGTCGATAAAGTGGATGTCAAGATGGAAATGAACAAGAAAAATTAATTACAAAAATGTTAGGGAAAAGAAGTTAACAGATGCTCCAAATAGGAATGTTAATGGGTCCTCCCCAAGGCAGGCTCATGCCCTTAATACCTTGACAATCCCATATTCGAAGTGTCCATAGGCTCTGGGAATGTCATTTGGAACAAGAGTTAAAGTCTTAACCGCAAGAATTTACCAAAATGAAAATAATGCATCAACCAAAATATATACACTACTGATACAATCAGCAATGAGGTGGATAATGAAGAGAAGGATGGAGAGAAGAAAATGGAATGGAATCCCAAGAACAAGGTGGTGTACAGCCCCTTGTGTAGTTCATGAGTAATGTGACTTAGCAGTTCTCATTCTAGCTCCAGCCTCAAACCAACCACATCCAGTGACTTTGCATTAATGCATTCGGCCGAACCATCCTCTTGGATAATAAGGATGCTTCTCCATGAGCCACCACCATTCCAACGAAAAAAATGAGAGAATGGGAAGCGAGAAGGGCCTTAGTTAGAGGGAACACTTTTGGTTCCATAACTAGTGCTTGTAGCCCAAGTTTATTCATCTAAGGGGTGTGCTTTGAATTCTCACTTTGTTTTTTTTTTTTGTGTTTTGTGTTTTTATGCATGAGAACCACACCATGCAAAGACTTGATTATTTTTATTGTCTTAGCATCCGATAATTGGGTAACATCGGAACGGTAAGAAAATTCAAGAAGAAAACATCCAAGAACCCAAGAGACTGACCAACACAAAAGCATCAAGTTCCCTTGAAGTCACACCCTTTTCAATCCTTGAGTCCTTCCTTAGTTTGAGAAATACCTAGTCACAGATTCATTTAAGTTCTTATTAAAAAGGAGACTGTACATTTCCAAGTCGAGAGAGACCATAAAGTGTTATGGACAGATGGATGAAGTGAACTCATTACTTGCCATATCAAAAGAAACATACCTTAGTATCAACATTGTGAATTAAAGGTAAAAACCAAACATTAGCAATCAATATGAAAATAGTTCATACCATCATTTCGAACACTTAGTGGGTGACAAACTTAGAGGGTGGATCACACACACACACACACAAAATGGAAAAAGTATAATGATGTTGTAAAAAAAAAAAACTAGAAAAGTTAAAGAAATCTGTAAAAAAAAAATGTGTAAGACAAAAAAATGTAAAAAAAATGTGTAAAAAAAATCGAGAAAGAACTGAGGGCCCCATATGATTAGCATAGGTGGCCATCTCCCCCATGACTAAGTGGAAAGGGAGAGATCCAAAATAATGAGCGCCCGTTTAAATTTCTAAGAAGTGCCCAACTTCTCCCAATTGATGATCTTAGATTAAGGGGTGGAAGTTGGCGACGCTCATATTCCAATGTATATATGCTTTCGTTATGGGCGTGGGTTTCCTTAGTTCATTCCATGCATATTTGGTTGTTCCTTTGAGTATCTGTCAACCATGGGGTGTCTACTACTGGTTGTGTGGTTGCTACATACAGGCATCTTTGTTTCAAAGTTTCAAAAGCACACTTGTTACATGGAGACATTTCTTCCATGTCATCACTCGATGAATCACTGTATGTGATGCATGGAACTTTCCTCTTCTGGATTTTTCCACAAATGTTGATCTAAGAAATTTCCAAGGAAAGATTGCAGATCCTAAGGCATGCGTCTACTGTACTAAGCCATGCCCTTCCCATTATAATTGGGAAGTCCCCTTCATTGATGTTAACTTCAATCACCAGAAAATCAGCTGGGTAAGACCAACCACACACAGTGGTGATGATTTCCTCACCAATCCCAAAGGAATGGTGATGGACTAGTCTACAAGCTCTAGTATAATGTTGCTCTTCTTAACTTGGGGCAGGTTCCAGGTGTGATACATCTTTTGTGAAATTAAGTTGACTCCAGAACCTGAGCCAAGAAGAGCCCTGTGTGGTTCATTTTCGACGATTTGTAAATAGATTAAGGGACTCCCAAGGTTAGTTAGTTTCCTGGGAAGGTGGCCTACCTTGATCCAATCAGTTATGGTATGCGTTAACATAACCGTATGCGTTAATCTCTGTTGGACTGAAGGGTGCTCCGAAGTGTTAGATGGTGGAGGAGTGAACATGGGCCCAACCACTTGTTGTTGGGAGAGTTTGTCTGGGCTTTTGGTTCTGAAGAAAGGTCTTCTCTTTTTACAGTTGTCAGAACCAGCAACAGGTTGAATATTTACAGCTCTCACAATGTGACGTTGCTGTGGTTGAGGAGGAAGTTCCCCTTGCATTGTTGGAGTAGGAGGTGTTATGGGAACTACTACTGGTGGAAGAGGTGTGGATGGATTAGGAGGATGGTGTGGGTATGGAGTGTCTCTTGGAGGAGAAGGAGTCCTTCTAAAGTACTCATGAACTTGGTAGTGACGGTTGGGGATTGTGAACTTGGAACATCATTTGCTAAAGAACCCATTATAAGGGGTTCCTCATCTCCTATTTCGCTAAGGACATGCAGGGCTTTGCCCTTCAGAAAAGTATGTTGACTCTCCTACCTTAAGTCCCTCATACATTGGGCATCTGTGGGATAATAATCCCTCATGTCAAAATCTTTTGCAATGTATTCAGCATATAGTTCTTGTATGCCAATTTGTACCAAGGCACAGAAAAGCATGCGAGAGATTGATCGATTTAGGGGTAACACAATGGTACCTTGCAAATCTCTCCATCGCAGCTATTCATCTTGATGGAGAATAAAAGTAAAATATGGAATATACTCATCGGGATGAGTATAAAATACCTTGTATTGTTTAGGACTTGGCTGATTTTTGTTATGTGTTTTATGTTGTCGATTGTCTTGTGTATGGTCCTTAGGTGGTGAGTTGCTCTTATGAGAAGAAGGAATTTTTATCGGTGTGCTAATTTCACCGTTATAAAACTTTTATCTTGATTAACCTAAAGGTTTGTTAAGGGTCACAATGATGTGAATGATATCCTTTATGTTCTATTCGACGTACAAACACTTAGTCCTTGGCAACGATGCCAATGATGGGTGGCGAGGTACCCCTACACTCAACCATACGAAACGTGCGATCCGGTCAAACTCTGTAGACTAAATGCCTACATGCCCCATGGAACACTTGGGGTTAATCATTTGTTGTCTTCCCAGACTTACTTGTAGTTGTCATGGTGTATGGTTAAGTAAGTCTGAGGTATATGATTTTTATAATCTTTTCTGGTTTTATCTCCTATGCTATCGAGGTGAAGGGTTGAGAGAACTAACTAACTCTAACTAGTGAACTAAGTCTAAATTAACTAGCGTCAGCATCCGTTCCCACTTACCGTACACACCCTAAACTATGAAACTGTGGCTACTAAACACTAATCATTACTGAGATCACCACACGTAATGCATGTGCTCAAAGTGGTCGTACTGAGGCACTTAACTAGCCTAAATGTAATGAGTAGCCGATTCCTTGACTAGCTGTACACATCCGTAGATGCTCGTAATCAAGTTGTACTCATTCTGCGCTACTATAGGTAATAAATAATAGGTAAGAAATAACAGGTAATAAAATCCTATTCCATGCACTACAAGGTTTATCCACAAAGCTCATCTTTATTGCCATACACAACTTGCGTTCAGGTACAAAGCTGCTCGAATAAAGATCCGTTCACTTGGGGACTCCTACTGTGGGCACATGGAAAATATTCTATCTCTGGAGTGATCAATCTGCCAGAGTTTCCCTACTTCTAGCCTAGGATGGGAAATAAGGGAAGTGCCACCTCTAATTTATAGATTTGGCGGTGGACCGTGATATCGCATACGCAACATCGCAGGGGATGACGCGATATCGCGTACACGATATCACATGGGATGGGATATCACGGTGACTGTGATATCGCGTATGCGATATCACGGCTCATGCAAATCGCATCTCATCATATGGCATGTACCTCCTCCATTGAGAGGGTTCAATTTTCTCTGGCCAAACAGTTCATGTCCTAGTTGATCCTGATCAACTATTCTCGTAGTTGCTAAAAATTTTCTTCAAGAATGTTCTTTTGTTTTTCCACAGAGGTCAACTAAGGATTTTTGGCAACAAGCTATTTATTTTCTTCTTGTAAGGCCTTGAGTGCCTTGGCATGTGTGTAGGTTTGCACTTGTGCCTTGGAAGAATCCTAGTTAGGCTTTTGTTTTTCCTTTGCCACTTTTTTATTATTCACCAACAATTTGTTGAGTTGCTCATTCCTGAAGGTGTCTAGTTGGTCTATTGGAATGAATTGAGAGGGGTCACACTATGCAACTTGTAAGGTTATGAGCCTCTCTTGAAGTTTTTCTAACTCTGCTTCTGTGTGCTCGACCCTGATTTCAACCATAACCAGCTTCTCTTTGGTGGAGATGAGGTCTGATTGTACTACTGTAACATCTTATGGAATGTCAAACAAGGACGTCATCACATGTCCTTTTTATAGCAATCAATCAAGCACATCCTCATGGTACGTAGGAGTCATTGAGGGATTGGCTAGAGTTTGAGCATCCTTTGCTCCTGTGAAATCTACTGGTGGCACAATAGGGACATTAAAAGATTCTTTAATGTGGTCTGTGACCACCTCTACAACCCCCACTGCATCTTGGTGCTGCATGACCATCACCATGGCCCCTTCACCAGTCTTTAATTACACCTAAAAGGATGTAGTGCTCACTAAAATCTGTTGTGACCAATAAGTCTCCCCTCCTTTTATCTGAATGGACACCTCACCCTATGCATGATCTATAGAAATAGTAGGTCATATTGTATTGTTGATGATGTAGAAGAGATTTGCATCATCATGACTTCCCCAACTCATCGTCTTAGTGATGGCCCTGAGATGGCTCATCAATGGTTGGTAATCCTGCAGTGGTGGCAATGGTTGATCTTACTGGCTCATGCTGGGCCCTACTTCTTGTTGTTAACTAGGTCCCATGCTTGAAAGTTGGCTAGGCCTTGCAAGTTGAGTTGCAGTGGGCCTGACCAGCAATTTTCCTTGCAGATGGTGGCTTCAATAGTTTGGTGTACAAAGAATTTTTGGCTCATCTAAGGATGTCATTAGTGTCTCACTAAATACTAGCATTCTTGCATAGCTTCTTGATGAGACAAGGAAAGGGCAATGCAAGCTTCCTTATCTTATGTTTTTTAAACTACCTTAAGATCTCCATGAAATATAGATGAGGTAGGTTAGCATCAACCTTTCCCATCAATATCGCACTTCCTCTTGCTACATATGTGAAAATTCTATTTAATCCTTTTGTGGGAAAGATGTGATAAGTTCCAATTTTAAAGTAGATTCTCTCTTCCAACATTAATTCCCCATATATCTTATCTTCCTTACTGTATGTCTTGTCTAACCAAATCCTTCATGCATTAGCATCAGAGCAAGTAGATAGATGAGCATCCTTTGGCCCTATATTCAGAAGGTTTAACACTTCTGAAATGGCTTTGACAAAAAAATCAATAGACACACCACAAATGTCAATTATGGTTCCTTTTTTTTATCATGCCAAAATTGGTACGTTTCTCCTAAGTACTAGGCACCGCTTTCGGAAAGGATAGGTCATAATGAGGATCCTTTGAGGTGGTCTCTAATGGCCGCAAAAGTGAATTTCGTGAATGGTCTAAATTTCATTTACATGATCATTGCAGCTAATGTGGACCTTTCACGAATGACCTAAATACACTCTGGGGGCAACGTGAGGTGGTGTCCTTGTTCAGGTATTGTAGTAGCTTCTCCTTTTGCCTATCCCAATTGTACAGTGGCAGGGGCTTCTTGATGGATACTGGATGATTGCTCCTCCTACTCTGCATGTTGTTCGGTAGGCACCTATCCTTTACCTCTCCTAGATTGCTCAGATGCACCTTGAGAGGGACCTTCTTATTGTCCACACTTTGGGGCCATTTGCAATCACACGGGGCCAATCATTAGTAAGGTTGCTTACCAAAGTTAAGTTATACCTTACTTCTTGCCTTAATGAGTTTGTTCTGATTCCATGTGATTTTAAAGTTAGGAGTTTTTATGGGAATGTCCCCAAAAGATTTTAATATTATGTCCACTTTGCTTAGGTGGTTTTGGAGTTTAATTTCCCAGTATAGATAAGGAGATGAAATTGTTTTGGGAACATGTTTATTATTTTTATACCTAATTACCCTTGATAGTGTCCTTTGGTGATGATGAAGTTCAAAAAATTTATATGCAATTTGATGTGTTCCCCTCCCCCATGACTAAGTTTAACACTTCAAGTTCAAGTAGGTTCAAATGGAATGAAAATTAGAGCACTAGCAAGCGAGTTATGGTTATCGACATAAGAGATGTGTAATCGCAAGTCATAGAAGAAAATTTAAAAAACTTTCCCCATGTGAATAGCTGAAAATGATGTTGACATGCGTGGGGGGTCCATATATATTTTAAGGATGCAATATCGCATACCCATTGGTGGGGACCCGATATCACATCCTATCAAAAATAGGGTACTTGAAAAATTTACAAATTTTTTGAAACTCCAAGGTATAATGGAGGATGTGTAGGTCAATGTAAAGGGATCTAGGATAATACAAATGATTCTTGAAGGCACAAAGAGTATAATGGTGTAAAATTTATCAATGAAAATCATGAAGAGTAGAAGGAAAAAGGACATATGTTAGCTCATAGGAATGTTTGAATGAAAAAGATGATAAGGGAAAGAAGAACGTTGGTAATACTTAGAGGATATAAGATGATGAGTGGGATATGTGTTATAAGTGCAAATTACAAGGGTTACGCAAGTGGGTCCTTCCCAAAGTAGGTTCCAACCTATAGTTCCCTTGCGTAACCACATCTTAGAATGTCCATAGGCATTAGAAGGGTTGAATGTAATCCCCACCGATCTCATAAAACACACACATGTAGATATCACCGTGATGAGATATGAATCCCATGCTACCCGAGTCACAAGTCACAATTACATGAACATTGAGATGAGGCGAATTGTAGAAGGGATTGTAGAGATTGGGACATGAGGTAACTAACTTAGGGCATAATGAATCCTATGTGTAAGGCATGATTAATGTGTCATTTACCTGTCACTCCAAAATCAAGACCAAGTTCATTCCTTTGATTAGTGACATCTCATTGCTTCATGTAATGATAAAAAACCATAAGAGCATCATGATAGCAAGGCGTACAATCACTTGACATTTTGTTGAAGGGAGGAGTGATTTCGCATTGTGGTACTTTTTTTTATGAAGTGATTAATTTAGAGAAGCTACCTACATTCAGGCATGGATGCATGTCTTTCTAGTGGGGCCCCCTAGAATAGCGTTATTTTTTTCTAGTTGAGTGTCTTTTGATTACTCTTACTCCCATTTTTCGTTAGATCTACAAGGATCTTAGTACAACCAAGCTGCATGATAACTCTTACAGATGCCACAAAAGAGAATCCACAAGTCCCCTTGATGTCACACCCTAGCCATTCCTTCTTGGTCCATCATTCTTCATTCTAGGCATAATAACACAAGGTTACTTTAAGTTTTAATGATTAGGAATATCACTGTACCTAGAGTAAAACCTCTTATTAATGGAATGGGTAGGCGGATGTTGTGGGATTGCTATCCAAATAATTAGTCACCTGAGACTTGATAGCATAAAACAACATCTCAATCATTGGTCACATGAGTGTTTTATTCCTAGATGAGATTACTTTATAAAAAGGTAAAAAGGTAAAATAATAAAAAGACAAAAAGGCAAAAAGATCAAACAATAAGTTGAAAAGTGAAAAACTAAAAAACAAAAATTTTAAAATTTAAAGAAAATGAAAAATATTTATTAATCCTACTTGTTATTAGAATGGGGGGTATCCCCCATAACTAAATGGTTGAATATGGTGATGATTAATAAATGAAAAGTTGGGATCCTTGCATGTTGGATGTATTGGGATCCGGTCATATCCGAGCCACTGGGTGTCTTCTGATGTGATGGTTGGAACATACCCCAAGTGGGGTTCACACACTTGATTGTAGTAAACATAGTGGAAAAATTTTTAAGATGTAGTCAATTGATGAGTGGCTGACCCACTATGGCACCCATGACTGTGAGATGGTATGCAAGGATCAACATGTCTCCCTTCATGGGTAGATTTACTAGGACACATGGTTGTCAGAGTATTGATTGGTGGGCTGGATGAAGTAACATGAGACACTAATTTTAAGCACAACTCTTACGGTCATGTCAAAAGAAGGGGTGTCTTTGATGTTGAGGAGAGTTCCCACTACTATTGTTAGCAGAAGCACAAGTAATATTCGTGGGTGGCTGCTATGGTGCAACCCCTTCTGGAACACTTGGTGGTGATGTAGAAGGAGGTGAAGGATGAGAATGTTGAAATTGAGGAGAAGTGTAATGTACATGAGGTGGTGGTTCTGTTGGAGAGGATACATGTTGATATTAGCAAGGAGAATAACAATAGTGTGGTGAGATAGAGGATGTTGATCTAGTTGGAGAAACAGGATGTTGAACTTGATAAGCACCTAGGTTCAGATGGTATGAAGGATATAACCAGTTTGGCGGTGGCCTGCCCCACAACTAGGATTGTTGCCATTGTGATCAAACACAGTATCTCTGTAAGAACTCTGGATGTAACACTCTTTCCCAATGCTCCTGTAAATGTGAAAATATTGGACATTGGCCCTTGGGATGATTGTATAGCAAAATGTTGCATTGATACGTATGATTGGCAATTGAGCTCTTATTTTTTTCAACCCTTCTTTTTTATTGTCTAAGGGTATTTTTTCTTGCTTCTTGGTTTTTCATAACTCTACCTCCAATAATGGTGGCATATTCTTAGCATTTTTTATGCATCCATTCCATAATCTTATTGATCTTTGCCTCAGTTTCATCCAATGATTGTAGTGTTAGCAAAGATGATTCCACCTCCTTGAGGTGAGTTGATTTCTCCTTTTTATTCTCATGGGCCCTTGTTGATTTAAGGTTTTGGGCCTATTGAGATTTTTCAATATTCTCCCATCTAACCATTTCTCCTTCTTCTTTTGCTACCCACTTAATAAGCTCTTGGAGTTGGTGGGTTTGTAGCTCGTATAGTTGACCTTAGGCATACATCCCTAGGGTCTCCCTTGTTTCATTATGGAGCCCATTAATAATGTGGTACATTAGCCTTTCGTCGAAGAACTCATGGCCTGGGCAATTTTTTAATAATGCATAGTATCTTTCTAAGGCCATGTCCAAGGGTTCATGTTGCTTTTTTTTCCACTCTTGGATTTTTTTCCTCAAGGTTGACACTCTTGCATAGGTTTGATATTTTTCATTGAAGAGCTCTACCATTGTTGGCCAACGTTGAATTGATTTTGGTTTTAAGGACTTGTATCATACTTTTGCGTGGCCAACGAGTGTCATAGGAAAAAGCTTAAGTTTTTGCCATCCATTATCAATGTTTTTCCACACACAAGCATCATGGAAGGCTTGTAGATGATGTTGCAGATCTAAATCATAGCCTCCTGAAAACTTGGAAAAGTTGTTTAAATCAAGCCTGGGTAGATGGCTTTCCTTGAGATGCCTATGGGATATTCAAACAACCTCTTGTATTTGTGTTAGGCCTGTAGTGGCTAGTAGGGGTTCATCATCACTGGGTAGGTTATGCATTTGTGAGTTGGGATGATGTTGTCTTTGTTTATGTTCATAGGAAACCCCTACATCAACTTGGGTACTCCAAACTTCATCTTCATCATCATATAATTCATTGGTTCTCTAATGAATTGCCTTAGTAGTTGTTGCGTTATCATAGTATTGTGAGAGAGACATGGTTGTAAATTTGTATGTGATTTAATTACAATTATTTCTTCCTAAAAGATGTATTATTAATACTTTGTTATAGTGATCTTGTATGACGTAACTAATCTAGCTATCTAGCACCGTCCCCAGCAATGACACCAATGATGAGTGATAAGGTACCCCTACACTCAACCATATAAATATGAGCATTTCATGCATCATCTGATCGAACTCCATAGACGGGCTAGTTGCAGTATCCAGATAATTACTCGTTGATCATAGTTCATTGTCTTCCCACCTAGACTAGTAATTGCTTTGTCACATATGGTTTAGTCTAGAGTGAGGTGTATGATATGTTCCTAACTAATGCTACTCATAAAGGTAATGGGAAATAACTTTAACTAAGCTAAGAGGAAAAGGGAGAGAGGAAGCTAGGCTAAGAGGAGATAGGGGAAGAGAGTCTAAGCTATCCTAAGTGCGATGAGCATCCATTCCTTAATCATTCGTACACATCTTAGGCCTTGTGCACGACTACCCCTAGGATTACCAAGCACATGGCCTGAGTACGCTACTGGGATACCAAGTAGTCACACGTAGATGCTCGTGATCAAGTCGTACTCATTTTGCATTTAAGGAGTTTGGGGTAAAGAGATATTAACTACAAAAACAATAATTAAATAATTAAACTAAGTGGATGCTACAATGATGAAGTAATTTCAATCTTTATTTCTGGTCATGTGCGTGTCCAAGTACGTCACACTCGAATAAAGATGTTGTACAATCACAATAATCACACTGTGGGCATGCATTGGGAGAAAGGGTTGAGAGAGAAAGGAAAATAAACTAACTTCTAAAACTAACTATTTATAAAAATTAAAGACTTACTCCTCTCATGCACCTACATGTGTATTTATAGGCTCATGTAGGAGCCACAAGATCGTGTATCTGATATCATTATTGGGCTGCGATATTGCATACCCAATATCGTGGATCTGATATCGGGGGTCTGATATCACATCCTGATCATTGGATCCACAATATTGGGTATGCGATATCACATCCTGATGAATCATGATTCATCAACCTTAATCTATTTTTCTAAAATTTTTTAATTCAATATAATGAACTCTTGGATTATCAAGAAACTCTTTTGCCAATTTTTCTTCATGTTCATTTTAACACATAACTTAAGCACCTATTTTAGTCTATCTAAGATTTGTTTAAGATTAGATCCATATGTGCGAAAGCTATTCTCAAGAATTCTTCTTCATTACCAATTTTCTTCTAGAAGATGTATGGTACCAAGTATTTAAAGTTAGCTAAAGTATTTCATAGATAAAAGGATATATTTTTGTATGAAAAATTTCTCTAAGGACTTGTAAATGTGGTTTTAGCTTGGTCTTCTAGAGCAATTGAATTTGATTATAACAACTATATGCATTCATTATTTTGTAATATTTATGTCATACTATTGTGTCTAACACCTAGTTCACAAATGATAATGGAAAGTGTTCCTTAAATATTTCCATGTTTAATAGCTTAAAGTTCATATAAATTCTCTATTAGATTCCTTTTTTGGCATAATCATAAATGGGATAAACCACTCATTGTTAAAAATTGAATATATGAACATAGGTTTGAGTTACTTTTTAATCTCTTATTTAATCACATCCTTAAGCTTTAGGTTCAGCCTACACTGAAGCAATGACTTGGACTTTATTGATGAATCCATGTATATATGGTATTGACATATATGTGGTTCAATCCTACTAATTTTACCATAGAACCAGACAAAGAAGATTGATCATTTTTTGATCACTTCCAATAACTTTTACGTATGATATTTTGTTAGGTGAACATTGATAATAACAAGTTTACCATTATCTAGATGAATACATTCTAGTAATTCTAGTAGTGTCTTAAGCTCAACAGACTTTGGTATTAGTTCTTTTTAAATTTCAGGCTTTCCCCAATTAATAACTTCGTAGGAAATTTTGTGTAATAATTTCAACATATGCTACTTAGGAAAGTTTATGTTACATGCTTTCCATATCATCTAATTTTTAAACATAGGAACTCATGATTTTTTCAATCAGTTTTATGCATATTGCTAATTTACATTTTCCTCTCTTGTTAGCCACTATGTATTCTTCTATTTTGTTGCTATTACATGTAGGTATTATTACATACATGTTTGTTCATAATAATTGTTGCATGTTGAGATAGTAGTTTCTTTAAGGTTTGAAATTTTTTGCACATAGTTACACCTTGTATCGCTATGTATAATACATGGAACTCTTTATCTCTTGATTATCTCATGTGCATTCTCCTTGTCAATTTATAAGGAAAGGTTCTTGATTTCTAGCTTAGCATCAATATTGTTAAGACAAACTTGTTTGGTAATAATGAAGAATTCTCCATTTTATTTCTAACTTAGATCATCGTAAACTTTGCTAGGTATAACCATCTATTAATAGTGGTTACCACATCATCAACCTATTCTAAGGAAACTACAACAACTTGATCAGTAGGCTCTAACATAATAATACTTTTTCTTCATTGGAGGTATATTATAGGCTTTATATATCTCTTGGAAAATGGGATTCATGTTTAAAATTGAGTATAATAAGACCTTGTATATTAAATTTTTGATGTTTTGAAAATAAATAAGGAAAATTCTTGGGTCTATTATTTTCTTAAACAGTATGACCACTTTAATCTAATTGGTTACATTAGAGATCAAAATGATAATTTTAACATTAAGCTTAGTGGAGATGGATGTTATTGGTTGTGATGTAACACTTGGAGGAATTTTAGATTTTGTTTGAGATACAACCTATAGATCTCATGCTTGTTGAGGTGGGCTAATAGGTCTACTAGTATTGTCCATAGGAATAGAAATTACCCTAAAGAAAGGACACTTTCTAGACTTACATGTAGAACTGCTAACATCATTATTTACCTACATGTTTATGGCATGGGTAGCATTTTTTTGCTATCACTATGATGGCAGCTCTTACTAAATATGAGATAGAGGCATGGGATGAAGTAAATTATTGGAATGTTGAGTGTGTAGATGAGAGAAATATAAAGATGAGTCAATACATGGGGTTATAGATCTATGATATTCTAGATGGTATTAATAGTAAGAAGGGGCATAAGTAGCAAGGCTAATAGGAGAAAAAATTTGATAGACATTGTATCCATAAGGTTCAAATTGGTAATAAGGGTACTATGATATTGTCAATAACATCCCCCATGACTATGGGTTTTACCATTACTATTAATATTTTTCTTGAGCCTATGGAGGTATCTTGATAAAATAATATTATAATTGATAGGGCTATCTATAATTGTCCAAGGATATGATAACCTCTTTGGCATTTTCCTTTTGATGGCTTTTGGATTAAATGCATAAATTCCAAACTCTTACACAAAGGCAATCATGTGTGACATTATTGAAGATACATCCTTGAGATGTTCATATTGGCTGATGTTACGTTCATCATTTCCTTAAAATTTAGAATTGAAAATCTCTACAATAGTAATTATTTTTCACTTTTGTCTATGTTCGTTCCTTTTTATTTTTTTCTTCTTCTTCTTATCTTGATTATTCTTTGCTCCTATATACTCACTATGTTTCTACATGATTTTTAATATAAAAAAAATTTCTCATTTACAAAATTTCATATTTTTCTAATTTTTATCAAGATCTTTGATATAGAATTTTCCATGGGTAAATTTTTCTACTAAACTACCTTGTTTAGTGGAACCTTCTCTTGAGTCTCGCAAACATACATATCTCTTTTATAAAGAGATGGATCTCTATTGTATTTCTTAGTACTTTTTCTCTTTCTAAGTTTATCTTCCTCCTTAGCTACTTGATCAATGAGCCATTAGATCTAATGGTTTTTTATCTTTGATAATCTCGTTTAGTTATAGATTCCAAGAGTTTTTCATGTTTTATTTTTGAGCCCATCTATCGTATGATGAAGATGCACCTTTTGAAAGTTGTAATGATTTAGATAATAGTACAACAATAAAAAATATTTGCTTAGGGCTACATTAAGAGACTCATGAATGCCTTTCTTTGATCCTTAGATTTTTTATTTCAACCTAAACATCCTTAAGTATGTTTGATAATTCTCATTAAAGACGTTCAACATGATGATTCATTGATGAATGAAATTAGGTTCCAATGAGTGGTAGCTTCTTTTTGCTTCCTTAATAAGTGTTTTGAGAAATAACTTTAACTTCTAATATTTGATTTCAATATTTTTTAGGGCTAGGCTTATGCTAGAAAGGCATTACTTAGATCAAAATTAAAAAGTGTGAAAATAGAATGTTTAATAAAAATTGAATAAATACTGATGAGTTATCATTTTGTTGGCCACGATATTGCATACGCGATATCGTAGCCTGTATCCTCATCTATAAATAAGAGGTAGATAGATAGAGTAGGGGATGATTAGTTCTTAGCTTTAAGTGTTTAGTTTTAAGTAGTTCTTCTCTTAACCCTTCTCTCCCAGTGTATGCCCACAGTGTGGTGATTGTAATTGTACGACATCCTTATTCGAGTGTGACGTACTTGGACACGCATATGACCAGAAATAAAGATCGAGATTACTTCATCATTGTAGCATTCACTTAGTTTAATTATTTATTTAATTGTTATTTAATACTTTCTAGTTAATATCTCTTCACCCTAAACTCCTGTTAAACGCAGAATGAGTATGACTTGATTATGAGCATTTAAGTGTGACTACTTGGTAACCCAGTAGCGTACCTAGGATTTGTGCTTGGTAATCCCAGTGGTAGTCATGCATGAGGTCCAAGATGTGTATGGATGATTGAGGAATAGATGCTCATTTCACTTAGCCTAGCTTATATTCTCTCTCACCCTCTCTCCCTTAGCTTAGTTAATATTAGTTTCCATTACACCCAAGAGTAGCATTAGTATAGGAACACATCATACACCTCATTCTGGACTAAACCATATGTGACAAAGTTAACACTAGTATAGATGGGAAGACAATGAACTGTCACCTAAGGATAACTATCTTGATACTACAACTAGCCTGTCTATAGAGTTCAACTGGATCGTGCATGAAACGCTCGTATTTGTATGGTTGAGTGTAGGGGTACCTCGTCACTCATCCTTGGCACCGTTGCTGGGGACGATGCTAGTTATCTAGATTAGCTATATTATACAAGGTCACTATATAGGAATTAATGATATATCATTTAGAAATAAATAATTACAAAAAGGCACATACAAATTCACACACAATCTCACAACCATGCCTCTCCTACAAGACTATGATAATGCCACATCTAGTGAGGCAATTCATTGGAGAACCAACGAATTATATGACAATGAAGATTGGAGTACGCAACCTGAAGTGGGGGTTTCTTATAAACATAAACTAAAGAAAAATCATCCCAATGCATGGAAGCATAACTTACTTGATGACGATGAACCCCTATTGGCCACTACAAGCCTAATGCAAATACAAGAGGCTATTCGAATCTCCCGTAGGCATCGTAAAGAGAGTTGCCTACCTAGGCTTGATTTAAATAAATTTCCCAATCTCTTAGGAGGCTATGACTTAGATCTGCAACAACATTTACAAGCCTTCTATGATGCCTGTGCATGGAACAACATTGATAATGGTTGGAAAAAAATTAAGCTCTTTCCTATGAAACTCATTGGCCAAGCAAAAGTATGGTATAGATTGTTAAAACCAAATTCAATACGACACTAGGAAACAATGGTAGAACTCTTTAACGAAAGATATCAAACCTACGTAATAGTGTCAGCCTTGAGGAAACAAATCCAAGAGTGGAAACAAGCACAACATGAACGCTTGGACATGGCCTTAGAAAGATATTATGCACTATTAAACAACTACCTAGGCCATGAGTTCTTCGAGGAAAGGCTAATGTACCATCTCATTGATGGGCTTCGTGATGCAACAAGAGAAAACCTAGGGATGTATGCCCAAGGTCAACTATACGAACTACAAACCCATCAATTCTAAGAGCTTATTAAGTGGGTAGCAAAAGAAGNAATATAGTTTTGACAACCCGAGAAGTAGGACAAAATATCATTAGACATTCGGAAAGAAGGAATGAAGAAAATAAGAGCTCAACTACTGATCATACATATGAATGTAACATTTGCCTATACGATCACCCCAAGGGTCAATGCCCAATCTTGTTACATTTATATGAGCATTGGGGGAGCACATTACACCCAGAGTTCATACAGAGATACTGTGTTCAATCACAGTGGCAACAATCCTAATTGTGGGGGAAGCCACCCTTAAACTGGAGACACCCTTCGTATCATCCGAATCTAAATGTTTATCTAGTTCAACATCCTATTTTCCCAACTAGATCAGCATACTCTATCTCATACATTATTATTCTCCTCAATACTATTAGCCCATGCCTTCAACACAACCACCACCTTGTGTATCGTACACTTCTCCTCAATTTCAACATTCTCATCCTTTCCCTCCTTCTACATCGTCACCAACTATTCCTGAAGTGTCTGCACCATAGCAACAACCCATGAATGTTACTTGTGCTACTATTGCCAACAACAGTGAGAGGCCCCCTCAACATCAAAAGTGTTCCTTCTTTAAACATGACTGTAAGAAGGGACAACACAATTCCATGGCCACTGCATTCTCTAACTTAGCATAAGTCCAACATGGTGGTACACCCTTCCCTTCGAATCCAACGCCTCATGTCACCTCATCAAGGCCACGAAGTAACACTCCAACAACCATATGGCCCAATGAACATAGTCATGGAGGATGAGATCCTAATCCTTGCATACCATCTTACGGTCCCAGATATGATAGTGGGTCAACTCTTTATCTAAGAACCACATCTCATAAATTGCCCCACTATGCTTACTATAATCAAGTGTGTGAACCTGAATGGGGTAAGTATGACCATGTTTCAATGTTTCCAATATGTAAGGATCCTCATCTTTCATTTATTAGTCCATGCCATGCTCAACCGTTTGGTCATGGGGGATATCCCCCAATTTAATAACAATCAGGATTAATAAATATTTTTCATTTTCTTTAATTTTAAATTTTTTATTTTATCTTTTGTCTTTTTTTTTCTCTTTTTATAAGTAATCTCATCTACAAATAAAACACTCATGTGGCTCATTGGTTGAGGTGTGTTCTATGTTATCGAGTCTCGAACAATCAATTATGTGGACAGTGAGCCCATTACACCCACTCATCCATTCTACAAATAAGAGGTTTTGTCAAGGGTATAGTGATATTCTTAACATTCTTAAAACTTAAAATTAATTTTGTGTTCATTGTACCCAAAATGAATAAGGATGGATCAAGAGGGAATGATTAGGATGTGACACAAAGGGACTTGTGGATTCTCTTTGGTGATGTCTGTGGGAGTTATCATGCAATGTGGTTGTACTAAGATCCTTGTAGATTTAATGAAAAATGAGAGTAAGAGTAATCAAAGGGGCACTCAAAAATCCAATGCTATTCTAGGGGGTCCCACTGGAAAGACATGCACCCATGTCTGAAGGTTGGTGGCTTCTCTAGATCCAGCAATCAAAAAAAATAAAAAGATAACAAAGGAAGTGCCACAAAACAAAAATCACTCCTCCATCGAACAAAATGCCAAGTGATCGTACGCCTTGTTGTTATGATACTCTTATAGTCGCTCATTATGGGACGAAATAATGCGGTGTCACTGATCAGAGAAATGGACTTGGTCTTGATCTTGAAATGATGGGTTAATGACACATTAATCATCCTTTACACATAGGATTCATTGTGCCCTAGGTTAGTTTCCTCATGTCCCAATCTCTACATTCCCTTCTATACTCCATCTCATCTCGCTATTCTTGTAATTGTAACTTGTGTCTTGTGTAGCGTAGAATTCTTACCTCATCCTGGTGATACTTACCTATGTGTGTTTTATGGAACCAGTGAGAATTACATTTAACCCTTCAAGTACCCATAGACACTTTTAAGTGTGGTTACGTAAGGGCATTATAGGTTGGAACCTGCTTTGGAGAGGACCCACTTGCATAATTTTGTAATTTGCACTCATTATCCATCTTCCACACACCATTTATTAACCTCGACATATTGTCAACAATGTTCTTTCCCCTATTACTATCCCTTTGAATTCCAACTTTTCTATGAACCATCACATGCACTTTTTCTCTTCCTTACCACCACATATCATTATTTGTGCCTTCAAAACTAACTAAATTACCCTAGAACCCCTTAATAATAGCCAAATGTCCTAAGTTTACAACATCAATTTCAAGAAAATCTTAAAAAAAAATTCGGTATCTTTCATTGTGCCCAATATCAATAAAGTCAAGATATCGTAAATGCGATATCGCGACTGACATGATATCATGTACCTGATATATCATATGCGATATCGTGTCCCTTCAAGCTATATATACGTGACCCCCTCGCACCACTTACCATCATTTTCAACTATTCATGTGGGGGAGTTTTTTGTACTTGATATCGCATATGTGATGTATCATACACGATATCTCATCCCTTCAAGCTATATATACGTGACCCCCCCTACACCACTTACCATCATTTTCAACTATTCATGTGGGGGAGTTTTTTGAATTTTTCTCTACGACTTGTGATTGCATGACTCTTGCCTTTATACCTATATCTCACCCGCTGGTACTCCGATTTTCATTCCATGTAAACCTACTTGAACTTGGAGTGTTCAGCTTAGTCATGGGGAAGGGGCACACACTGAATAACGCATGAATTTTTTGAAATTCATCATCACCTGAAGGACATCTTTAAGGGTAATTAGTTGTAAAATTAAGAATAAAATATGTCAAAAACAATTTCATCCCCTTAGCTATACCAAAAAATTAAATTTGGAAACCACCTAAGCAAAGAGGACTCAACATTATAATCTTTCAGGAACATGTTCTTCCAATAATTAACATCACATGAAAATAAAGTAAATCTATTAAGGCATGCAGTAAGGTATAAACTAACTTTGGTAACAACCTTACTAACGATTAGCCCTGTGTGATTGTAGATGGCCCCGAAATGAGGACAACAGGAAGGTCCTACTCAAGGTGGAAGAAAATGACCTAGGAGAGGAGAAAGACAAGATCCTGCCAGACAAAGACAGAGCCTATGAGGAGAAATGATGGGTGTTTGTGGTTTGGTACGTCAAGGCAAATCAAATGTTTCCACAACTACCCTACCCATGGGAAGTGCTAACTCCATCAAACATCGAAACATTAACATGAATGGTGCAAGACCCCTGAATCGAAGAGGAGAAACTCCAGGCCATACTTTGACACTATCAAGTCCCAAGGCCTGGAGTACAAGACAAGGGAAAAGCACCCATGGAGGAGCCACCACCACTAGAAACTACATGAGTTCCATCAATTTTGTAGCTGCAGGATTTTCTTTAGCATTCTTTGTGTTGTGTCTCAATTTTGTAGCTGTAGGATTTTCTTTAGCATTCTTTGTGTTGTGTCTCAATTTTGTTCTAATTCCACACTGTGGCATGCACCCATTCTCACCATTCAATAATCCCATACCTATCCACTATGTAATCAACGAAGCTTGTTCTCATTGTAACTCAAGGAATAATTTTCATTTAGTCATGGGGGTATGATGAGTTATCATTTTGTTGGCTGCGATATCGCATACGTGATATCATAGCCTGTCTCCTCATCTATAAATAAGAGGTAGATAGATAGAGTAGGGTATGATTAGTTCTTAGCTTTAAGTGTTTAGTTTTAAGTAGTTCTTCTTTTAACCCTTCTCTCCTAGTGTATGCCCACAGTGTGGTGATTGTAATTGTACAACATCCTTATTCGAGTGTGACGTACTTGGACATGCACATGACCAGAAATAAAGATCGAGATTACTTCATCATTGCAGCATTCACTTAGTTTAATTATTTATTTAATTTTTATTTATTGCTTTCTTAGTTAATATCTATTCACCCTAAACTCCTATTAAATGCAGAATGTGTATGACTTGATTACGAGCATTTAAGTGTGACTACTTGGTAACCTAGTACTGTACCTAGGATCCGCACTTGGTAATCCTAGTGGTAGTCATGCATGAGGTCCAAGATGTGTATGGATGATTGAGGAATGGATGCTCATTGCACTTAAGCTAGCTTAGATTCTCTCTCACCCTCTCTACCTTAGCTTAGTTAATATCATTTTCCATTACACCTAGGAGTAGCATTAGTATACGAACACATCATACATCTCATTCTGGACTAAACCATACATGACAAAGTTAACACTAGTCTAGATGGGAAGATAGCAAACTGTGACTTAATGATAATTGTCTTGATACTATAACTAGCCTGTCTGCGGAGTTTGACTGGATCATGCATGAAACGCTTGTATTCGTATGGTTGAGTGTAGGGGTACCTCGCCACTCATTAGATACCAAAAAAATTTAAATAATAAAAGTAGTTGACATCTCTAAAACATGCACATAGGAAAAAGAAAAATGCTATGAAAGATAAAACATTATAAAAATATTACATTGATAATAACCCATACATACAAAACCTAACATGTACACTAAGAAAAATAGGATGTATCTTTATTGCCCAAGACAAAAAATTACAATAACTTGCTAGAACTATATAGTTAAAATTAAATACATGAACATCAAATTTTTTTTTGAAATTACAAATACATCAAAAAGGTTATTGGGATCTAACGTGGAATAAATATTAGTTAAATTTTAGTACTATGTAATAATTAACATAACGTAACTAAATTCTAAATAAAATTTAACCTGCACCAAGGATAGACAAAGAACTATACACATTCTCACATAAAATACCAAATTCGCCAATCCTTATTGAACCTTACAATATACAATCACAACATGCACTAGAATTATAAGATCAACTGAAATCTCTAAGACATGTAAATTAATCATCATTTACCTACTCTAGATTCTCTTCATCACAACTAATATAATCACCTATAAAATCATAGAAAACCAAGGGAATTAGTACTATGATTGAGTAGGGTAAACCAACTAGTAAAAATACTCCCATATGGGTTTAGTTGAAGGCATTAAGTAGCTAGATAGTTATGCACATAGGTAGCTGCAAACAAATGTTAGCCAAACCAAAATAAGTATCAAACCAAAGAATAATAATGATAATAAGTCAAACTAATAATTATTTATAAATAAACATTCCATCACCACCTATAACCCAACCAATGAATAGATTAATTTGTCAATGAAGTTAAGTCTAAAATCTATATTTTGTTATATGATTGGTGAGTTTGAAACCCACATATAAATTGCTAAGTCTAAAAATGACATATAATAATTGGTGAGTTTTAAATCCATAATTAATCAAATAGATGGCCAAACACTAATTGAAATATAACTATCAAATAAATCCAATAACAAGTAATTCCTGGGTGGTAATGAGATGAATTCAACCAATTACATGAACCAAAAGAGGTTAAATATTAAGTATTAAATTACAAAATGGAAGGTTTTAATGTTCCAAATGAAGTCAAAACCAAAGTTAGGCTTAGATAAACTTCTAAAAAATATAAAAAATTTCCAAAATAGGAATCCAAGCTTGCAAAGACCATTCTAGGCTCTTATAATCACTATTGTATCATCAATGGTTGATTTCAGGTTTTTAAGCATTCTTGGAGTCCTAAAAAGATATATTTTTGGTAATTTTTATAATTATTCACTACCTACAGGCTAAGGATTACTAAAAAAATGGTTTTTCACATAGATTCAAAAAATATATTAAAATATTTATCACAACCTCTCACAAGGTTGCAATGGATCGAAAAGAATGACATATGATTCATACTAGTGTATTGAATAATATTACTATTTGGATTATTAGCATCTAGATTCATCTCAAGGGTTAAAATAAGAAAAATAGCTTTAAACCTTAGTTTTATAGCTAAATTTTTGGTAGAATTTGGAATAAAGGTGAAATGTGGTTAACAATAGTCAAACCATGATTAAACTTGGTTAAAAATTTGACTAACATCCCATGCATAATAATAAATCTCAAAAATAGCCAAAATGTAAAAAATAATAGTTAAATATGAGAAATTAGGCAACTCAATGAATAGATATAGAACAAGTAGAAAAAAAAAACAATGCACACTAATGAAAATGATCAAAACCTAAAGAAATCAAATACCAAAAAAACTATTGAAAGGATACCATATGGCTTTAATCTCCAAAATAGGCTTCAAATCCTAGGAAAAATTGTAGATTAATGATGGAATTTAGTCAATATCTAATATAAGATATGGAAATATGCCTTATCATAGGTCTTGGTTGATAGTAGAGATCTATATCTAGCTCTTTTTCTAATCTCGTAGAATCTCCCTCTCCTATGGTTTAGCAATGTCAAGTAGAGAGCTCTCATGGGTAAAAAATAAATTAAAAAAAATTATAATTATAAAAATAGTTTTAAATCCTTTATATTAATAGTTACTGCCTAGCATTGACCCAAGAGACATCTCCTATGAGCACATTAAAAGCTATGTATAAAACCAAGTTCCTAGTAATGTCCAAGTCCAATTAATAATGTCTAAGATCAAAAGCATAGCTAATATAATGGCTAGCATGAAACCCTCTAAACCATAAGCTCAAAAAATTTAAAATAAAAATAAAATATAAAAATATAAATTTCCCAAACAAATCATTCCAAAACCAAAGTAGTATCCCATGTGCCAATGATGTATCTAATGCTTAATACCCACTAAGTTAAAAACTCTTACAAAAGGGATTAATTTGCATGTAATAATTTAAAATATCAAAAAATATTAAAAAGTACTAAAATAAAAAAATTCTAAAAGTATAAAATACTCCAATATGAAAAAATATTAAAAATAAGTAAAATTAAAAGGACCAAAAGAGAAAAATAAACCTTAGAATATTTTAAAAATAAAATGCCATTAAAAAGAACATAACTAGGCATATAGTTCACATCACACATAAATGCTTAGTTAATATAAGTAAGGGATCAAAAAGCATAGACATAGGTTAGCAAACAAAATATCAAATGTGTAAACCACAAACATACCTAGGGGTAACAGATGTATAGAGTTAGAGTGTTAAGTTCTCCTCTAAAAACTCATTCTCCTAGAAAATCTTCTGGTGCATAATATACAAATCTTTCTGCACTTCCCATGTTTTTTCATGCACTTCATGCCTTTCCTAGATAACTTTTATCATTATAATGATCTTACTTCTCAATATTCTATCCATTTTGTCAATAGTCCTAACTAGTTATTCTACAAAACTAATATTTGGTTGGAGCTCTATATCCTACCAATCTATCTTATGAATAGGACTTACAATATACTTCCTTAACATAGAAATATAAAAAACATCACCAATTGATTGCAATTTCTGTGGAAGATCAAGATGTTAAGAAACATCACCAATTTTTCTCAAATTCAAAAAGGTCTGAATTTAGCAAGGAGCTACCTTCCCTCTTTTATTAAATCTTATAAACTCATTTAGTAGTAAAACCTTGAGGAAAACTTGATCATGAATGCTAAAATTCAATGGTAGTCTCTTGTTATTAGCATATTTTTTCTACTTATCATATGTTGCTTGTAGTCTATGATGACCATGTTAATTATTTCTTTATCCTCATCAATAATATCTATCAACTTTTTTTTCTATCCTCTATAAAGTCCTAGCAAAGAGATGTTTGATAGGATGCACCATAAAATACTTCATTTGTCATAATAATTGTTATTATATGCAAGCTTTGCAAATGGAAGAATTTTTCCCCAATTGTCTTTGAAGTCCAAAATACAAGCTTAAAGATTATCCTCAAAAGTCTAATTCATACTCTCTATTTGACCAATTTTTAAGGGTGATACACAAAGTTGAGATTTAGTGTAGAGCCTAAACTTTTTTGAAATATTGCCAAACTTTGAATGTAAACTTATGAAATTTGTTTAACATAATATTGTTCTAAAATTCATGCAATTTGATAATATTTGATAGGAATAGTTGAATAATGTCTTTTGCACTAATTTATTTCATAGCCAACATGAAAAAATCTGGTTAGAATATCTATGACTACAAGAATGGAATCTATCCTCATTTTGGTAATGAGGCAAACTAGTGATGAAATTCATGTTAATAGTTTTTTATTTCCATATTGGAATGGTATCTAGATGAAGATAATCACATGGTCTATGATGTTCTACTTTGATTTTTTAATATATTAAATACTTAGGCATATACTCAATCACATCATTCTACATACCATCTCTTGATGTTGTGATACATCTTATTACTACCTAGGTGCATTTGATACATGCTCAAGTGAGCCTCATTAAGTAGTTTTTGCTTGTCTGTAGCTAGCACATATATCCTATTCTTAAACCTCAAAAAATTGATACTTTCAACTAGGAACATTAGGACTATTAGAGAAAGATATGCCATCTTCTCTTGATACCAAGATTCTAAATCTTAATGAGAAGTTATCTCATCCTTAAGACTATCTACAATAGTAAGGTTGTAGAGTTTCCTAACTATCCTACTTAGTTCATCTTCTCTCTTGTTTTCTTTTCTAGGATGATACTACACTATGAAATCAAAATCCACTAACAACTCTATCCACTACCTCTATATCATATTGAACTATGGATAGTTCATAATGTACTATAAAATCTTATGATTTATTTAATATTTAATTATTTCACCATATAGATAATATCTAAACCATGAGTTGGATATCTAGTCTTATGAAGTTTTAGTTGTCTCGAAGCATAGGCCACCACTTTTTCATCCAATATGAGAATACCATCTAAAACTTCTCTTAAAGCATTTGTGTATAAACCATAAGGCTTACTAGAAATATGTGAGATTAATATAGGTGTTGAGATAAATATCTATTTTATTTTCTTAAAAGTCCTCTAATAATCAACAAAGAGAAAACACAATATTTTTTGAGCAACTTATGTAGAGATGTTGCATTCTTGAAGAAATCCTTTATATATCTCTTGTAATATCTTGCTAGATCTATAAAAAATTCTAAATTTATTAAAAATTATTGAAATAGGCCAATGCTTAATCATTGTAATCTTAGAAGGATCTATAACTATACCTACTCCTAAAATTGCATGACTAAGAAACTATATTTCTATCTTTTAGAACAAACACTTAGAAGCATAAGTAAATAACTACTAATATCTTAATGTATGCAAATTCATTAATGTTTCTTATATGCATATTCATCCTTAGAGTAAATTAAAATGTCATCAATGAAGATAATTACAATTAACTTTAATAAGAATGTAGCTAACGATTCATCAAATGTATAAAAATTGTTGGCACATTATTTAGTCTAAAAGGCATAACTAAGAACTCATAATAGCCATATCTATTTTTGAAGGTTATTTTAGATACATATTTCTCCCACACCCTAACTTAATGAAAATAAGACTTCAAATTAATTTTAGAAAATAACATAGCTTCTCTTAACTAGCCAATAGGTCATTAATCTTAGGTAGAGAATGCTAGTTCTTGACTATCAATTAATTCAACTAGCTATAATAAAGGAATAATCTTAAATAGTAATCCTTCTTCTTGATAAAGAGCACTAATACATATCATGATGAAACCCTTGGTTGAATCATGCCTTTGTCCAAAAACTCTTGAATCTGTATCATAAGTTTCACTAGCTCCACTAGAAACATCCTATGAGGTGCCTTGGAAATTTGATGAGTTCTAGACCTATGTTAAATCTCAAAATTAATCTATCCATGAGGAGGTACTCTAGGAAGATCCTTTTTGAACACATCCAATAACTTCTAAATCATTGAAATTTATTCAATTTCTTACTTATTTTCTTCATGCGTTGAGTGTGGATCTTTTATTGTGATTTGGTGTGTGTTAAAATGTTAAGTAAAATGGAGAAAAAGGTTGTTTGCATGGTTTTATGGTTATTATGTTTGTAGGACTACATACATGGGTAACCAAGATGAGCTGAAGCCTAAATAGAGGACAAGGAACAAATTGTTTAGAACTCAAAGGAGAAGATCATCTACATGGTCTTCAAATGAACATCCAAAGAATGTGGACAAGGACTAGATACTATACAAGCAAAGTTATCATCATTAAAGCATGCAAAATATCAAGGTTGTGGATAAAGAATGATGAATTCAAAGGATGAAGAAAGTGAACAAAGACATCTTCAAGAAATAGAAGATGACTTAGTAGAATTGAAGGCTTCAAAGGCAAAGATGTCTCTAAGAACAAATAGATGTCTTTCTTCAAGCAAAGACATCTTCATCATAAAAAGACATCTTTACAAAATTCAGAACAAGTTTAGAAAGACATCTTTCATTAGATAGATATGTCTTCCAAAAATGGAGATTTCATAAAGAGGTCTTTCACTAAACAAAGATTTCTTCTTAGAATTAAAGGAAAATTTAGAAAGACATCTGAGGCTTGAAGAAGATGTTTTCCATGATTGTTAATGACCATTTGCTAGTCGTTGCAAAAAATTTGAGATGGATTTAGAAATATGATAGCTATAAGAAGACTTGATTGGCATGGGGAAATGTGCAAGATCATTTTTAATCAATGTACAATCATTTTGTGATCATTTTTATTCTCTATTAATCCTCATTGTATTATCATTTTAGCATTGTAAAGTGTGTAGTACCTAAACATACAAGGATCAGAAATTGAGTTGCATTTATCCGTTGTAATTATTCACCCTTGTTGCCCTATGGGGTTGATGTGGTTCATGTGGGAAGACATCTTACTTAAGCTTGTCAGGACCCTATAAGATTGAGTTGCTGGTGCTATGGTACAACACTCTAGTTTGAAGCTCAAGATTATAAAGGTTTTGGAAGCTTGGAAACCATATTTCCAAGCTTGATGGGACCTTGTAGGGTTGAGTGATTGGTGCTATGATACAACACTTCAGAGTAGGGCTTGAATACTATACAGGGTGTGGACCCTTCAACCACAATTTGAGAGCAATAAAGTTTAGAGGTGTGCTTGTGATCTACCCTTCGAGTGTGGACTACCTAAGTTGGAAAACTATGTTAAATTTGGTGCATGTGCTTCATTTGTTTAAGATATAATTTGAGGAACTTATTCATCCCTCCTTATAAGTTAATGATTCACAAATGGTATCAGAGCTTGGTACTCTCTTTGTCATCATCAACTTCAAGAGTGAACAATGGAGGGAACATCCTACACAAAGCCATCCCATGTTTGATGGATTCAACTTTGTCTATTGGAAAGATAAGATGTAAGGATTCTTTGAATCTATGGAGTTTGAAGTATATGAGTTAGTTCTAGAAGCCTATTCTTCACTTTTTGATGGCACCACTAGCATCATGAAGCCCTGAGATAGATGGTCTCAAGAAAAGAAAAAGATAATTTCATGTGTGATTCAAAAGTAAAAAATTATTTATATTTTGCTTTGAATAAATATGAATTTAATAGGGTAGAAAGATGTAAAAAAACCAAAGAAATTTGGCAAACTTTAGAAGATACTTATGAAGGAACCTCTATTATTAAGAAATAAAAATTGTTAGTTTTACAAAGAGTACATGATAACTTGAAATGAGAGAAGGTGAGAAAATCAAAGATTATTTTTATAGAGATAATGATCTTGTTGTATAAATTAGAGAAATAGAAAAGGATTTTCCTAAAAGTGAAGTAATTATCAAAATGATTAGAGTTCTACAACTAGAGTTCAAACCAAAGGTCACAACCATGGAGGAAATGAAAGATTTATCATCTCTAAAATTCAAGGAGCTTCAAAGTGCTCTCATCGCCTATGAAATGAATCTCATAAGAGAAGGAGATATTCAAGAAAGACCCATTGCCTTAAAGTCTACCTCCAAGGAGAAGGAGGTTAATGATTATGATGAGGATAATGAAGATGAGATTGCTCTTCTCTCAAGAAAACTACAATGATTTCTTACAAGAAGAAACAAAGGGCCATCTTAGCAACAACAAAGACCTAATTTCTTCAAAGGAAGATATAGAGGTAGAAATTTTTAAAATTCTTCTAACTTAGAATTTTCTTCTATAGAATGTTGGGTTTGTGGAGGAAGAGGCCATATGGACATCGAATTTTCTAGTAATCTAAATGACAACAAGGTTAAGCCAAAGAATAGATCCAACGATAAGGAACCAAAAAAGACCAACTTCTAACAAGTTGGAATGATGGTAAAAAAAGTGAAGAAGAAGCATGCAATTCTTCCAAAGATTCACATCTCATTTACATGGCATTTAAAGATGAACCTTCCTCACATATGATTGAACAAAATGGTAAGTTTGACAAGAGGTATAGTGAATTTAGAGAAGAAATTTTTCTTTTGCATCATTTGATTAGGTAGGCAAAGAAATTAGTACTTTCTAAGATAGATGTTATTCATGCTGAAGTGAAAGAAGAAATATTAGACATAAAAGCTAAGATTCAAAAACTAACATCTTGTAACAAGTATTATAGAAAGATTTAGGAAGAGGAGGCTCCTAAAAATCATCCAAAGAATTTACAGGAAGAAACACTTGAAATTTCAAGCTCAAGCTTAAGCTTAGTAAGGTTTGATAATTTTGATCATGAGGATGATATTGCATTTATATGTAAAAATTGTGGTTGTAGAAAAAATCTTAGCTATGATGATCAAAATAAGATTAATGCTTGGTCTTGTCAAAAAGGTTTTGGTAAGAAAGTTGAGTAGGTACTAATAAGAGAGAATGAAGAAAAGTGGCGTATTGAAATTAATGTAAGGAGTGCTCAAGGGTTCTATCATAAAGGATATGAAAAATTAGAGACATCACATACTAATCTAATGAAAGAGAACTTATGAATGATGAAGTGATTCATGATAGGGAACCTCATCTCAAACTCCATTAATCTTCTCTTATCATCGAAAGGCAAGGCAAGTCAAGGTAAGTTTTCATCTCTTTGCTTTCTAGGTAATTGGAACATGATTTGGAAGTTCAAAATTGGTTGTGTTTTTGTCTAGATAAAAAAGATTAGAATAATTATTTAGAGTAACTCTTACATTTATCCTGGTTTGATACAAGTGATTATATAAAGAATTATTGTTGTTTGAATTCTTCTCTTGCATTCAATAATTTGAATTTCTTGTGATGATCTATTTCTATGCTCATGACCTTTGGGAAATTTTTACTAATTATGATATAAGACAAGCTCCAAAAATTTCTATTAGTATTGATTGAGGACCTTGATCTCCACAATTGGGCTTAAAGTTGACCTATAGTTATAGTGTTGTTCTGTGACTTTCATTTTGGTCTTAAGGCCCAAGAAGAACTACACATGTGTAGGGGGAGCCTATTTCTAATTTTCAATCATAATCTTGGAGATCACCAATGTAGGGGAAGTATTTCGAGACCTCAAACACTAAAATAGCAAGTTATTACTAAATGACCAAAGATTCATGACATGAAAAATATTCAAGGTAAAAGTAGACCTAACTCTTGATTAAGATGTCTTGCAAGTATTTTAATTAATCACTCTCTAAAATCTTGCTAAAACATACATAGCTATTCTTGGACATTGATTTGTCTTTTTGGTACTTCTCTTAATTTCTTTTTTGTTATTTACTTTCCCTTATGATATTTACTAAGAGTTGTGTTTAGGTGGAATCATGAAACATTGGTTTCTCTTATGAGTTTATTGGTTCAAATGATAATTTATTGAATCCTTAAAAATTGACTCTAACATAAGGCAACTCCTATTTTTTTTTCATCCATTTGAAAGTAATACTCAGAAAATGTCTTGAGATACTTGATGGACCACTTGCTTCTACATGATTTATCTTTGGTATTCTATTTTAAGTTTATTAACTAAACATTTTTACTTGATCATATTAGTAAAGAACATCAAGAGTATGATTTGAAAATTTCAACATCTTGTATCCCTTAAGGTATATGAATGTACACTTATCAGCATGATTCATGGTTGTGGTAGTTGCATTTCCTTGAACAAGCAACGAAATATGCATGTTTCTTTGATAGCTTCCAAATATGTAGTTAAGTATAGTGATGTAAGTTTTAATGAGACAATTAAATAGGATGTTTGTTCCTACTTGATCTACGTTTGGCCTTAAATTTGGATGTTGATGGTTCCTTTTGGACTAGCTGTAGCTCTTTTTTTTCTCCCTAAAATTGAAACAAGTAGTTCTCAATTTCAATATTCAAGCATAAGTTGGAACAAGTAGTAACTATATCCTAAAGCAAATAATTGATGTTTTGAGCAAGTACATGATCATCCTATTTTCATGGTTTTTATATCCTATGAATAGTTTGAAAAGTTTGGCATTGGTAGTTTTAATTTGAAAAGTTGTATTACTATAATGTCTTTATCAAATAAGATTTTCCCAAAATTTTTCTAATGTTTTCAAAGGATAGAGACAATTGTAAAATGAAGGAATGGTGTAATGAAACTTACTAATAACTTTTTGGTATCAAAAAAAGATTGCCTAGTACTACTTATTGGTTTAGAGATAGGATACTTGGTCAACATGGCTTATACTATATCACTTGACATGCTTAGATTAGTTCTTCATGGAACTTAGTGTTGCTGAATTTGTGCTCTTGAATTGATTTTCTTGCTTCACTATATTTTTTGGGATATATCATGATGCTTGGTTTTTTATATTATCCAAAAGTTATTGTTCTTTTATATCTTCTTTAACCAAGTTTGGGTAATTTCTCCTTTTTTCTATTGTTCAAAAAGGGGGAGAGTAGTATGGTTATATTTGTATGATCACTAACCCATTTTATTAAGTTTTGAACATCACCAAAAAGGAGGTGATTTTGGACTTGTTATTGTGTTTTGGTGTGTGTTAAAACATTAAGTAAAATGGAGTCAAATTTTGTTTACATGGTTTTATGGTTATTGTGTTTGTAGGACTATGTACATGGGAAACCAAGATGAGCTAAAGACTACATAGAGGACAAGGAATGAACTATTTAGAACTCAAAGGAGAAGGTCATCCACATGGTCTTCATACAAACATCCAAAGAATGTGGACAAGGACCAAATACTATACAAGAAAAGTTATCATTATTAAAGCATGCAAAAGATCAAGGTTGTGCACAAGGAATGATGAATTCAAAGGATGAAGAAAGTCAACAAATTTATCTTTAAGAAATAGAAGATGACGTGGCAGAATTGAAGGCTTTATAGGCAAAAACATCTATGAGAAACAATAGACGTATTTCTTTAGCCAAAGACATCTTTATCATAGAAAGACATCTTTACAAAATGAAAATAAAGTTTAGAAAGATGTCTTCCATTTAATAGCCATGTCTTCCATGAATGGAGATTTTAGAAAGATGTCTTTTACTAAACAAATATGTCTTTTCAGAATTGAAGGTAAATTTAGAGAGATATCTCAAGCACAAAGAAGACATCTCCCATGACCATTGGCTAGCTGTTTTACATGTTTTGAGATGGATTTAGAAACACAACAACTATAAGAAGACTTGATGTGCATTTGGAAATGTGCAAGATTACTTATAATCATTTGTATTCTCTATTGCTCCTCATTATATTATCATTTTGACATTGTAAAGTATGTTGTATCTAAACATACAAGGATCAACAAACTGAGTTGCATTTATCCCTTTTAATTGTTCTTCCTTTTTGCCTTATGGGGTTGATGTGCTTCTTATAGGAAGACATTTTTCTTAAGATTGTTGGGATCCTATGATATTGAGTTGTTTTTGTTATAGTACAACACTTTAGTGCAGAGCTCAAGATTATAAAGGTTCTCAAAGCCTAGAAACCACATTTCCAAGCTTGAAGGGACATTGCAGGGTTGTGTGATTGGTGTTGTGATACAACACTCTAGAGTGGGTCTTGAAGACTATACAAGGTGTGGATCCTTCAACCACATTTTGATATCAACAAAGTCCAAAGGTGTGCTTGCAATATACCACTACCCAAGTTGGGGAACTACATTAGATTTGGTATGTGTATGCTTTGTTGGCTTAAGTTTTAATTTGGAGAACTTGTTCATCGCCCCCCCACTTATAAGTTTAATGATCCACATTGAGATCATATAACAACTATGATTATGCTTAAGAAATTGCTAAAACTTGTTAGTTGCTACTAAGTTAAGCTTAATCTATCTCTTATTTAAATTGTAACTTCTTAGCCACTTGTTGAAATAAATGTGAGACTCTTGATCTTACAATTCAAATTACCATGATACTTAGCCAACTAGTCCATCCAAAAATAACAACATTCTCTACAAGTAATAGATTAGTATATTACTTAGATTTTATCATCACTTTGGATGAGGGAAACATCTTTAACACTATAATACTAGAAGATCCATGAGTTAATCAAGCATGAGATATATTATCTAAGCACTACATTCAAAATCCATGTTTTGTCTAAAACTATGTTGATTTGTTATTTTATTGTGGCCAACCTATTACCTAGGAATATGTGGTAGAGTTATTAGACTTAATATTCTCCTTTGGTTAGTGATGAGTGGAGAGGTACATTTGTGCTCAACCATAGGAATACGAGTGTGTATGTGTGATCTAGTCGAACTTCATGAATAGACTAGTTGTTGCACCTAGATAGTTATACATTGATCGTAGTTCACTATCTTTCCACTTGGACTAGTATTTGCTTGTCATGTATGGTTTAGTCTAGGGTGAGGTGTATGATGCGGTTTCTACTACTATGATACTCCTAAGGACAATGAGAAATAACTTGATTAAGCTAATAAGCAATAGAAAATGAAATCTAAGCTAGCCTAAGTGTGATGAGAATTTTTCCCTAATCATCCATATGCATCTTTGACTTCGTGTGCTACTTTTGGAATTATCAAGCATACATCACTTGAGACACTACTTGATATGCTACTAGGTTACCACATAGTTACACTTAAATGTTAATGATTAAGACATGCTCATTTCACTTTAACAATAGAAATAGTAAATGATAATAAAAGGAATATTAACTAAGAAACTAGTAATAAATAATAAATAATTAAGAAAAATTAAATCTAAGTGAATGCTACAATGATGGAGTAATCTTGATCGTTATTGTTGATCGTGTGTGTGTCCAAGTACATCACAGTTGAACAAAGGTTCCATACAATTACAAGCATCACACTGTGGGCATGCACTTGGGAAAGAACTAAAAAATAACTAAAAAAATCTAACAAAAGACTCAACCTAAAAGACTTAAGAATCTAATGAATAATCGTCTCCTCCCCATGCACCTGAGTGCTATATTTATAGACTAATACAAGAATCATGATATTGTGTATACGATATCATATCTAGGCTGTGATATCACATACCTAATATCAGTGCCTGGAAAACTACGATTCATCATACCCCATGAATGAATAAAAACTCATCCTTGAGTCAAAAAAAAATGAGAAACAAGTTCATTTGATTGCGTAGTGGATAGGTATGGGATTATTGAATGACTATGGATTATTTCATGCTGTAATGTCGGAGTAGACAAAACAAAATTGGGACATCAACACAAAATACAAAATTATTTAAAAATCATGTGGGTTTTGGTGGCAGTGGTTCCTCCATGGGCTTTTTCCTTTTATCCTATGCTCCAGGCTTCTAAAATGGATACTTTTGAAGGAGTGCTTGAAGTTTTTCCTCCTCTATTCAAGGATCATCTACCATCCATGCTGATGTTCCAATGTTTGATAGAGTCAGCACCTCCCATGGACATGGCAGTTGCAAAAACATCTGATTAGCTTTGACATCCTATGCCAAAAACAACCATCTTTCCTCCTTGTAGGCTCTAGCTTTGTCTCTGAATTCCTAATAATCCATAAGCCATCGAGCCAATTCTACTACTACATCCTTTTGGCATTGGTAGCTAGCTTTTACCACCTCTAGTTCAGAGTTTGTTACTTCCAATCTTTGTAATGTCTTCTTGTGTTCAACAAACTCTATCTCATATTTGGCATAGGTGGTAGCTACCTAATTTTCTAGCTCAATCCTTAGGCACATTGTTGTTAGCATGGCCAAGTTGGCATATCATAGATTCGCCAACTTCATGTATTCTATGAGATCCTAGATCTACAGATCCTGGCTCTTTAATTCTACTTGGTGGACAAAGGCATAAGTGTCCAATATGACTCACTAGTCAGTGTGTTGAGCACTGAAAGAGTTAATGTGGTCCTTAGCCATATAGATTTCCTATTAAATGATCTCTTTATACATCTCCAATTGATCCAAAAAATGTTCCTTCAATCTTTCATGCTGCTTAGCCTCATTTTTCCATGCACTTATTTCAATGGCCATCTTCTACTGAATAGCACATACCTGCTCCATTGAGAGGGTCTTGTTCTCTCTGGCTAAGCAACTTATGTCTTCGTTGACTCTTATTTGCTATTCTTGAATTTTTTAGAAACTTTCCTCAAGAACATTCTTTTTTTTTTCAACTGTCATCAACCGAATATTTTTGATAGCAAGGAGTTTATTCTCTTTTTGTAAGGCCTTGAGTGCTTTTGCATGTGCATATGTTTGAGCTTGTACTTTTGAAGAATCCTAATCAGCCTTCTCCTTCTCCATTGCCATCCTTTTATTCTTCAATTTTTGATGTTGCTTAGCCTCATTTTTCCATGCACTTATTTCAATGGCCATCTTCTGTTAAATAGTGCATACCTCCTCCATTGAGAGGGTCTTGTTCTCTCTAGCTAAGCAACTTATTTCTTGGTTACCTTTTATTTTCTATTCTTGAATTTGTTAGAAAGTTTCCTCAAGAACATTCTTTTGTTTTTCAACTGTCATCAACCGAAAATTTTTGATAGCAAGGAGTTTATTCTCTTCTTGTAAGGCCTTGAGTGCTTTTGCATGTGCATATGTCTAAGCTTGTGCTTTTGAAGCATCCTAATCAGCCTTCTCCTTCTCCATTTCCATCCTTTTATTCTCCACTAATAATTTATTTAGCTGCTCTATCCTAAATGATTCTAGTTGATCAGTTAGAACAAGTTGGGATGGATTCTAGCTTGTAGGGCAACAAACTTTTCTTGGAGTCTCCTTAACTCATCTTCTATGTGTTAGCCATGACTAGCTTTCCCTTAGTGGAAATGAGGTCTGATTGTGCCATTGTGACATCCTAGGGGATGTCAAACAAGGATGTCATTACTTGTCCTATTTGTAGCAAGCAATCTAGAGCATCCTCATGTTCTGTAGGAGTCCTTGAGGTACTGGCTAGGACTTCAGCATCATGTGCTCTTTTGAAATCTGCTAGTGGCATAATAGAGACATTAAATGATTATTTAATGTGGTCTGTAACCACCTCTACTGCTCCAGTTGCATCTTGGTGTTGCATGACCACCATTGTGGTGCCTTCACCAGTTACTAATTGTACTTGGAATGATGTAGCATTTCTTGAGATCTATTGTGACCAACGTGATTTCCTTATGTTTGGATTGAGACCTCACTCCTTGCATGATTGATTGATATGATGGGTTGTATGACATCATTGATCACCTTGAAGAGATTGGCCTCATTCATACTTCCCCAACTGACCATTTCCATGATTGCCCTGAGATGACTCATTGATGGTCAATAATCTTGTAGCAATAGTGGTGGTTGCTAGTCTTGCTAGCCTATGGGCTATGTGTTGGGCCCTGCTTCTTTTTGTTGGCTAAGCCTCATGTTTGAAAGTTGGCTAGGCCCTACTATTTGAGGTGTAGTGGGCCCAATCATCTATTCTTGTTCTGGCTGCAGTGTCTCACCAACATCTTTTCTTAGTGTTGGTGGCTTCAATAATTTGTTATATGAACCATTTTAAAATTTTCTAGGGACATCATTAGTGTACCCTAGAATTCTATCATGTTGGCATAGCTTCTTGATTAGATGTGGAAAGGAGAGTATGAGCTTTCTTATATTCCATTCTTCAAACTGCCTCAATATCTTTGTTAAATACAAATGGGCCAAATTGGCATCAACCTTGCCCATCAAGATCACACTTGCACTAACCACATAGGTAGAAATCCTGTTTAACCCCTTCATTGGAAAAATATGATATGTGCCAATTTTAAAATAAATTCTCTCTTCAAGGGTTAGTTCTCTATATGTTTTGTCTTCCTTGCCATACACTCTTTTTAGCCATACTTTTCTTACATCTGCATTGGAGTGGGTGGACAGATGAGTAACTTTACATCTTATGTTTGGAAGATTTAAAACTTCTATAATGGCATTTGGGGAGAAATCAATTGAAATTCCACCAATGTTGACAATGGTGACTTCCTCTTTATTATGCCAAAATTGATAGGTTTTCCTTAAATACTATTCTCCACTTTTCAAGAGGACAGGCCATAGTGGAAATCCATTGAGTTGATCCTTGACTACTTTAGGGGTGAATTCAGTAAAAGGCCCAAATTAAGTTCCACAATCTCTACAAAAGATGTGGACCTTTTTCAAATGTCTTGAATGAATTCTGGGGACAACATGAGATGTTTTCCTTGTTCGGGTGCCTTGCCCTCTCCACTTTCTACTTGATCGGATTGTGCAGTGATAGGGGTTTCTTGATGGATGCTGAATGATTGTGCCTTCTATTTTGCATGTTCCACATGAGGTCCTTGACCTCTACCTCTTCTTGGACATTTGGATGCACATTGAGATGGTCCTTCCTATTTTCCTCATTTAGGGATCATCTATAATCACACAAAGATCGATTATTAGTAAGGTTGTTTAAAGAAGTTCAATTATCTCATACCTTACTCATTACCTTTAATAAATTTTCAATTCTTTGCTTAGTGTGATTTTGAAGTTTGAAATATTTCAAGGAAGTTCTCCTAAAATTTTTAATGTTAGGCTTGATTTGATCAGGTAATTTCAATAATAATTTAAATGATTTGGGGTGAAAGAAGAAAATTAGTTTGGCATGAGTTTTTAACATTTTCTAATAGTACTTACCCCTATGATAACCTTCAAGTAAGCAAATTTTGAAAAAGTTATGCGCATCTTCTATGCACAAATTCTACCATACCCCTCCCCCACGACTGAGTTAAACACTTTGGATTTAGTTAGGTGTGGTCAGAAAGGAAAGCGAAGTGTTAACAAGCAAGATATTGATAGGTGAATGTTAGACTCTCGAAGCACTAAGAATTGTGGAAGAAAATTTGAACTCCCCTGTGTAAATTGTTGAAAATGAATTCTATAGTGCGCGAGGGCCCCATATATATAGTTTTTAGAGATGTGATAGCGCATACCTGATATTGTGTTAGACACAATACTAGGTACTCAATATCATGTCCCATCAAAAATAGGATACTTAGTAAAATTGATGATTTTTTGAGTTTTATAGCCAAAAATGAAGGATTTGAGGTAGATTGGCAAGGTCTGGGGTAATGTCGAGTGGAAATTAAGGTACCAAAAGTGTAATGAAGTGGATTTATACAATGAAATTGTTTGGAAAGGATGAGGAAAAAGGACATGTAGTGGTTCTAAGGAACATTTGGTTGAAATAATGACAAAGGAAAGAATAGATTTGTCAATGTAATACTCAGGTGGTATAAAATGATGTGGTGGTGTGCAAAAAGTACAAATTACAAAAGTCATGTAAGTGGGTACTCCCCAAAGCAGGATCCAACTTATCATGCCCTTGCGTAACCATGCCTTAAAATATCTATAGGCACTAGAAGGGTTAAATGCAATCTGCACTTGTGCAACAAAACACACATATGATAAGTACCACCGTGATGAGGTATAAATTCTATGCCACACAAGACACAACTTAGAAGTACTTGGACCATGAGATGAGAGGAATTGTAGAGATTAGAACATGAGGTAGCTTACCCTGGGTAGAATGAATCTAAAGTGTTGTGCATGATTAAAGTACTATTAGCCTATCACTCCAAGATCAAAAGTAAGTCCATACCTCTGATCAGTGACATCACATTGTTTCATCCCAATGATAGACAACCATAAAAGCATCATGATAGCAAGGTGTACAATCACTTGGTGTTTTATGTAAGGGAGGAGTGATTTGAATTTGTCTGTGACACATTTTCATTGATCTTTTCTTTTTTGTTATTCTTCTTTCTTTTCTTTTTCTTCTTCTAGTTGCTTTTGCACTTTGTATTTTCCAATGGGGATCTAGAGAAGACACCAATCTTTAGACATGGATGCATGTCTTTCTAGTGGAACCCCCCAGAATAGCATTGGGTTCCTTTATTGAGTGCCTTTATTAAAACTCTTACTCCCATTGCTTGTTAGATCTACAAGGATCTTAGTACAACCAAGCTACATGATAGCACATATAGATGTTACCAAAGAGAATCCACAAGTCCCCTTAATGTCACACCCTTGCCATTCCCCTTAGTCCATCACTCTTTTCTCTGGGCATAATGAGTACAAAGTTACTTGAATTTTTAATGATAACAAGAATATCATTGTACCCATAGTAGAACCTCTTATTAATAGAATGGGTGGGTGGATGTTGTGGGCTCACTAGCTAAATAATTAATCACTTGTGACTACCTAACATAGAACAACACCTTAACGAATTGGTTACATGAGCATTTTATTCAAAAATGAGATTATCCACAAAAACATAAAATGACAAATTGAAAAATGAGAAATTAGAAAACAAAAAATTGTAAAACCAAAGAAAAGGAAAAACATTTACTAATCTTGCTTGTTAGAATGGGGAGTATCCCCCATGACTAAACCTTTGATCATGGTGAGAATTAATAAATGAAAATTTTGGATCCATGCATGTTGGAGATATTGGGGTCCAATCATATCCAAACCACTGGGTGTCTTTTGGTGTAGTGGTAGGAATGTACCTAGATTGGGGTTCACACACTTGATTAAAGTAGACATAGTGAGGTAGATTATAAGATGTGGTCATGTGATAAGTAGTTGACCCACTATGGCACCCATGACCATAAGATGACATACAAGGATTGATATGTTTTCCCATGTTGTTATATTCATTGGGTCAAATGGTTGTTGGAGTGTTGATTGGTGGTCTAGATAAGGTAACAGGAGGCATTGAGTTTAAAGAGGAAGGTGCATACCATGTTGGGCTTGTGCTAAGTTGGAGAATGCAGTGGTTTCAGAGCCATGCTATCTATTTCTACAACCATGCCTAAAGAAAGGACACTTCTAATGATGTGAAGGATTTCCATTGTTGTTAATTATAGTAGCACAAGTAACGTTTGTTGGTTGGTACTGTGGTGCCAAAACTTTCGATACTACTAGTGGCGATGTAGAAGGAGGTAAAGGGTGAGAATATTGAGAGTAAGGAGAACTATAAGAGACATGTGGTGGTGATCTTGTAGGAGAGGACATGGGTCGATGACTCTCAAGAGAATGATAGTGATGAGATGAAGCAAAGGATGTTGATCTAGTTGGAGAAACAAGGTGTTGAACATAATAAGCACTTGATTTTGGGTGATATGAAGGGTGAGGCCAGTTTGGTGATGGTCTCCACCATGACTAGGGGTTTTGCCATTGTAGTTGAGCATAGTACTTCTATACAAAATCTGGATATAGCATTCTTTCCTAATGCTCATGTAGATGTGACAAGATTGGGCATTGGCCTTTGGGGTGATCTTATAGGCAAACATGACATTGATACTTATGATTTGTAGTTGAGCCCCTATCTTTTTTTTTCTTTAGCCCTTCTTTCCAGTTGTCAAATGATGTTTTGTCCTATTTCTAAGTTTGACATCCTTTGTTTGTTTTGGTTGTTAGAGTGATCTTGAATAGTTCTACCTCTAATCATGTTTGCATGTTCTCTACAATTTTCATGTAGCCACTCTATCATCTTATTGATCTTTGCCTTGATTTCATCTTGTGATTTTAGTATTGGCAAAGATGGGGATTTCTCCATCTCCTTGAGGTAAGTTGGTTTTTCCTCTTCATGATTATGGACCTTCGTTACTTTAAGAGTTTGGTCTTGTTGGGATTTTTTAACATTCTCCCATTTGGCTATTTCTCCTTGTTCTTTTGCTACTCGGTTAATAAGCTCTTGGAATTGGTGGGTTCATAGTTCATATAGTTGACCTGGGGAATACATCCCTAGGGTCTCCCTCATTTCATTACAAAGCCCATCCATGATGTGACACATTAGCCTTTCCTTAGAGAACCCATGACCTAGGCATTTTTTTAACAATGAGTAATATCTTTCTAAGGCCATGTCAAAGGGTTCTTGTTGCCCTTGTTTCCACTCATAGATTTGTCTCCTCAAGGCTAACATTCTTGCACAAGTTTGATATCTTTTGTTAAATATTTTTACCATTATAGGCCAAAAAAAAATTGAATTGAGTTTTAAAGAATTGTACCACACTTTTTCTTGCTCCACGAGTGTCATAGAAAAGAGCTTAAGTCTTTGCCACCCATTATCAATGTTGTTCCATTCATAGGCATCATATAAGTCTTGTAAATGATATTTCAAATCTAAATCATAGCCCCCTGAGAACTTAGGATAGTTGTTTAAGTCAAGCCTGGGTAGACATCTTTTCTTGTGATGCCTACAAGATATCTGAATAGCCTCTATTATATGCATTAAGCTCTTTGTGGCCAGTAGGGGTTCATTGTCAGTAAGTAGGTTGTGAGTTCATGAGTTTGGATGATGTTGTCTATACTCATGTTGGAATTCTTGATTTTTCCCATGGGTTCAATTTTTATTTCTACGTCGACCCCTTAAGGAATATTCATCCATGTCACAACCTGACATTAAAAGAGTAGAGGAAGAGAGGGAACTAGAAGACTTGTCATGACTTTTGTAAGTCTTCCAATCATCTTCTGATGTACTCTTGCTACCCATTGAGAAGGTCCTAGGCCTTATAGGACTCCTCATTCTAGGGGAAGTCCCATCTTCACTAGAGGTGTCTGAGTTAGCCTAAGTGTGATGAGCATCTATCCCTAATCATCAGTATGCATCTTGAACTTTGTGTACTACTTTTGGAATTACCAAGTGCACATCACTCAAGACGCTACCTGATACACTACTAGGTTACCACATAGTTACACTTAAATGTTTGTGATTAAGACATACTCATTCTACATTAATAATAGAAATAGAAAATGATAATAAAAGGAATATTAACTAAGAAAATAGTAATAAATAATAAATAATTAAGAAAAATTAAAGCTAAGTGAATGCTACAATGATGGACTAATTTCGATCTTTATTGTCGATCATGTGCATGTCCAAGTACGTCACACTTGAACAAAGGTTTCATACAATTACAAGTATCACACTGTGGGCATGCACTTGGGAAAGAACTAAAAACTAATTGAAAAAATTGACAAAATACTTGATCCAAAAGACTTAAGAATCTAATGACTAACCATCTCCTCCTTGTGTGCTTGAGTGCTATATTTATAGGCTAACACAAGAATCATGATATTGTGTATACAATATTGTATCTAGTCTATGATATCATGTACCTCATATCATGTACCCAATATCAGGGCCTGGCAAACCACGATTCATTAGTTAGGTTTCTTCCAAAGGCTTCTAATCCTCAAATTTCATGAAGGTCATTGTGTAACTTACTAGAGAGGAAGCTAATGTTAAAATAGTTGTTCATGCTCTCTAATCTAGAGTCCTTCAACCAAGACATAGGCATGCTCAAATCATCAGAAGATTATACAATCACATCATCAAAGGTTCTACAATCACATCTAATACTCCAACATAAAGCACTTAAATTAAAAAATTAACTTAGAAAGCTATCATAATAATTCAACTTCTTATTACTAATAACAAATCTTAATGGACTACCTCCTAGTCAATGTCCAAAGGATTAATGGGTTATACAAAATGTTGTCATGTGATTGCACACACCTAATTATTAGAAACTTCCTAAAATAAAAATTTTGTGAGAAAATCTTTTAGAGCATCTTAAGTAGATAAATAAAATATTCAAAATATTATTAACCAAAATAGATTGCAAAAAGCTTAGCCTAGTATCTTAGATAAACATAATTATTTATTGTATAAGCATGTTTAAGTTGTGTAACTTTGATACCCAAGAAAGAGAACAATTTGCATAGAAAATTTGTTATTATTTAAAAATCTTCCATCTTAGAGACTTCTCTAATGGATTTTTCAAGGTTTTTTCTCTTTAGAATCTTAAAATATTCTTTTAGTGAGATCCATACATCATAAATCTAAGAATACTTGTCAAATCTCTAGATTTGATACTAACTTGTAATACCCCATTAACTAGGCTTAGTCTAGAAAGGCATTACTTACATAAAAATTGAAAAGTACAAAAAAATAAAATGCTATGTAATAAAAATTGAGTGGATGCTAAGAAAATTTAAATGGGAAAAGTAGTAGACATTCATGAAGTAGGCAGATATGGGTATGAAAAATATTGTAAAAGATAAAATATTATAAAAAGATTACAATGATAATAACCTCATATGTAGAAGATTGAATAAAATTTTTCCTACACTATGGATAGTTAATGAACCATACAAAATCTTACATAAAAAATATCAAATTTATCGATATTAGATAAAAATTATAGTAGAAAATAACAACTTAAATTAAAATTTTAAAATAAAATAAAATATTTAAAACATAAAAATTAATCATCAGCTACCTCCTCTAGATCCTTGTTATCACAACTAATATAATTGTCAAAAAAAATCCAAGGAAACTAAGGGAATCAATGCTAAGACTAAGTAGGGTAAATCAACTAGAAAAAAAATACTTGCTTATGTATTTGGTTTGAGGCATTAATAGTTGGATAGTCATGCACATGGGTAGCTACACATAAATGTTAGCAAACAAAAATAAATACCCAGTTGAATAATAGTATTTATTATGATTTATACTAATAATTAGTCATAAACTAAAAACTCCATTTCCATTCATATCCCAACCAATGAACATATCAATTTACCAATGCCAATGAGTTTAAAACTGACATATTTTTATATGATTGGGGAGTCTAAAAGCTACATATAAATGATCAGTAAGTTTGAAACTCATGTATAATTGGTGACTTTAAAACCACATAAGATTGGTGACTTTGAAATCCATATATAATAATTGGTGAATCTAAAACCCACATATAATCAAATGGTTGGCTAAATTAAAAATAAAATTCATCAATAAAAAAAATCCAACTACAAAAAATCCTTGGGTGGTGGAAATATGGATCTAACAAAATCTAAGAACTCAAAGAAACAAGATCTATAATGAGAAGACAATGTGAAGATTGAATGGGCCAAGATGAGAACATGGACAAGAATTGATGAAAATGAAGGCTACAAACCAAATGAATATGCTTCAAGGATTGGGAAGAAGAAAACTTGATGGGAGAAAGCTTTAGAAGATAAAGCCTGAAAGTTGAGGAGACATCTCCTAGAAATAGTAGATGTCTCTAACCCAAAGAAGACATCTTCCTAGAGACATCCCACAGAAGAAATTTCATTTTCCAATAAGACATCAATCCTAATTTGAGGGTAATCATTAGGTAGACATCCCAATGTTAAAGGAGATGTTTACACTAGCCATTTGGTACTGTTGCATGAATTCTAAGGAATTTTCAAAAACTTCAAGGCTATAAGAAGATATCAAAATCTTGGGAATTATGTAAGCACTATTCACATCCTATCAATCATTGTATTATCTATGCTATTATATTCTTGTTCTTCATTGTAACATCATTTTCTTGGTTGTATGTTGTATTGAGGTTCAATGATAAGGACTTATAAATTTAGTTACATTCTTTCCTTGTGTATTTTTCTTTTCCTTGTAGCCCTATAGAATTGATGTGCTTCTTGTGAGAAGGAATCCACATTGAGCTTGTTGGGACCTTGTGGGGTTAAGTAGTTTTGCAAAATCAAAACACTCTAGAGTGGAACTTAATTTTGTAAAGGTCGTGGATTCCTTAAAATCACATTTTGCGCTTGTTGGGACCTTGCAAGGTTAAGTGGTTTTGTAGCGATGAAACACTTTGCTATGAAGCTCAGAGATTGTACAAGGTGTGGTATCCTTCAAACCATGTTTTTTGATAAACAAAGTCTAGAGGTGTGCATAGATTATACCCTCAAAGTGTGAAAGTACCTATGTTGGGGAATGATGTAAAATTTGGTGTTTTCATGCTTCAAGTTCAATTGTAATTGGGAAACTTATTCAAACCCCCTTCCAAGTTCTTGATCCATAAAGGATGCCTTATAATTTGTATTAGTGTATTGAATAATATTGTCTTTTGGGCTATTAGTATTCTAAGTTATCTCAAGAATTAAAAGCATGAAAAATACATTGAAACACTAGTTCTATAGCTAAACTTTTGGTGGAATTTGAAAGAAAGAAAAAACATAGTTAAACTTGGTTAAAATATTGATTAACATCTTGTGCATGATAAGAAATTATAAAAATAGTTGAGAAACATAAAATAATATTAAAATATTTAGATGTAAAAAATTAGGCATATTAGCAAAGAGATGTGGAATAAGAGAGAGAATGTAAACAATGTGCACTAATGAAAATTAACAAAATAAAAAGTTTATCCTACGTAAGATTCATAGCATTACAAAAAGGGTTCTTGCATGGGTTTGATTTCCTAAGCAGGATTTGAATCCTAGGTAAAATCATAGAGTAATGATGAGATTTATGGGAGCTCATATGACTTAATGTAGGTTTTGATTGATAGTGTAGATCTAGATGTAGTTCTATTTCAAATTTATTAGAATCTCCCTCTTTGATTTTATCTTCCATATATCAATAAGAAAAGACAAAAGGATGCTCTCCCATGGATTAGTGGTTAGGCTTATATTCTAGCAATGGTTTGACAATGTTGGGTAGGATGCTATCATGGGTAAAAACTAAATTAAACAGAAATTATAATTCTAAAAATATTTTTAAATCCTTTATTTGGCATGGATAATAGCCAAAATTGGCCTAAGGGACATCTCCTATGAGCAAGTTAAAAGCTATCATGGGTAAAAACTAAATTAAATAGAAATTCTAATTCTAAAAATATTTTTAAATCCTTTATTTGGCATGGATAATAGCCAAAATTGGCCCAAGGGACATCTCCTATGAGTAAGTTAAAAGCTATGTTTAACCCTCAGTCAATAACTATGTTTAAGTCGAACTAATAACAAGGTTTAAGGTCAAAAGCATAACTAATGAAAAGGCTAGTATGAGATCCTCAAAACCATAAGCTAAATGGTTTTTGAAATTAACTAAAAATACAATTTTACCAAAAAATAAAATTTCCAATCAAATCATAACAAAATCAAAGTGGTACCCCATGTGCTAATTATCCATCTAGTGCTTGATACCTGCTAACTTAAAACTTCAGCAAAACACATGTGCTAAATTAAAAGAAAATTCCAAATAGCCAAAATATTAAAAAATATCAAAATAAAAAAAATAAAAGTATAAAATATGAAAACATGATAAAAGTATTGAAAATGTATATGAAAGGAACAAAAGAGAAAAATAAACCTTAAAATATTTAAAACATAAAATGTCATTAGAAAGAACATAACTAGGCATATAACTCACATCATACACAAAAGCTTATTCAATATAAAAAAGGATAAAAAAGCAAAAACATAGGTTGGAAAACAAGACATTAAAGGTTTAAATCATAAAAATACCAAGGGATAAAAGGGTGTCTAGATTAGGGTTATTACAACAAGCATCATGAAAGACCTAGAGATGATTTTGTGGATCTTCATTATAACCTTCCTCAAATATAATTATTTTATTGATGTTTAGCTACTTGATGTAGCTCTTATTTTGATGTCTGGTGAATACTATAAATGCCTCCCTAACTTGTATCATTCTTTTAGTTATTAAGAATGCTTCATTATTGTAGCACTTGAAAAATTTGGTGTTAGAGATTTGAGAAATTTCAGTGTGGAACAATTTTAACTTTAGATCCACGGGCCTTACAAAAAGATCTGAAGCACCCTGGATGGTCTTGTTGATTACCCAAGAACTTATAATTTGTTACTGATGTGTGTAATAAAAATTTAAAACTTATGAAAAGGTAGTTAACACACTAGATCTAAGTATAGATAAATGTAAAGAAAAATATGACAAAAAAATGAAAATGCAAAGTTATATTAATATGATGAAAAATTCATGGAACCAAAGTTTAGAAAATATAAGTTTTGAAATTATTATGCCCAAGAGCTCAAAGAAAATCCTTGGGACTTGATACAACTAGCAAGATGTGTTCTGTAGTCAAACTTATCCTTGAGTATCTCATATGATTTACTCTTTGAACTCTGCTTGTCATTGGCTTTCTCTACTACTTTGACCTATGTTGGGAAGAAAATGGTTGCTAATTATTGGGTAGTCACACTACTTTGAAAGTCTCAAGTTGGTCTTGAATGAAAAATTTTCCAAAAGGTCCTCACAATGAAATAGATCTTTGTTTAAATAGGCCTTGGGTACTTGTTTTGTTGTTTGTAAATTCTACCATGATTGTTGATAGATTTTTGGAAACTTTTGTTACACTTCGAACATCTCCATATAGTGTATGAGAAATTTTAGCTAATTTTTGCTCTCCATACACTACCATCACATGCTAACTAGCATGTGATACTAAAATGCCCAGCATATGGGATTAAATCCTAAATCTTATATGTTGTTTTTGTAGACTATCTAGCATATGGAACTACCATGATCATTGTATGAAGTTAAAATAGCAAAATTTTTAGTTTTTGAGGCACTTTTAACCTTCAAAAGCTAGCATACATGGATTTTGTAGTCTCCATAGGCCAAAATATAAGGCATTTATAGCTTGTGAAGCATTTTTAGCCTTCACAAACTAGGATTCTTGAGATTTGTAGTGTATGGGCTACACACCTTAATTTTTACATTAAAAACTATCTTAAATTCTAGTAATACGAAGCCATAATACAATTATTTTGGGAAAGATAAAGCAATTATATCTATGTTTATTTTCCCACCAAATGAGAAAGAATTTTGGTTATGGATTATAACATGAATTTTCTTCGGGGTGTTTCATTTGCTCCTCTTTGTTGATGTTTTAAGGATTGAATTGAGAGACATCAATGAAGAATGTGAAACACTACTACAGTTTCATCACCACTACTCCCTCTTTATGCTTGATCCTGTGTTTATTAAACCATGCTTAGAAGTGCTTGCGATGGTGAATAAATTTTTAGATGGAATGTTATGAGTTTGAGAGGATATAAAATTTATAATGGTTATTGGGGAATGGTCACATGGGTTTACAAAGAACCCAAAATGTTGACATAATGGTCACAACATGGTAGTGAAATGCTTGCTAATTGAAGTGATATTTATGCTTTGTGCTTGTACTATTAGTTACTTGATAATGTTTTAGATAAATCAACACTTCCCTCTTGGGCTTCTTTGGTCTTTAGGCTGTTTCCTTTATTTTTTTAGAGCCTATTGATTTATCTTTAGGCTTCATTGGCCTATTGACCTTCTTGGTAATTTACTTGCCCCTTGTTTTATTTAAGGAATGAAACATTCATTTGATTTCATTGCTAATGAATCATGTTGACTGCTGCATCAATGGGCATGCATCAACATAGCCCCATTGATGTAGCCTTGTCAATGCAGCCTCATTGACACATGGAAAGATGCATCGATGTAGATGTGTCAACATAGTATCATATCGTGCCTATATAAATGGATGTACCTTTTGCATTTATGACATGTTATGTCTTTAGTGAAGTTAAGTTATTATAGTTTTATTTCTCTAGAGTTATAATATTTTCTAAGTGCTTGTAGTAGGAAGTCAGGCAATTCTTCAAATGTTTATTTGAGCATCATGTACTTGAACACTTTGATTGGATTGGTAATAAAGATGAGATTCTTGATATTCCTTGTAGTACTTAGGATAGTTTAATATTTTCTTCATGCACATTATCATTAACACATTTTGTATTCTTGTTTTAATTAATTATTTCACTTAATAATAAAAAATAAGTATGATCACTTCATGCATATTAGTTGATGATTACTAATCCTAGTAGTGGCAATTTGGTATGCCTAGTAATTGACACTTAGTAACCTAGTAGCATTGATATGAGTTCAAGATGTGTATAGAAAGTGAGCCTAGATACTTATGCTAGGCTAGTTGGTCTTAGAACCATTAGATAGCTAAGATTAGTTAATTCTTAGCCATTTATCTTTCCAACACTTATGATTAAATACATAAAAATATAAAATATAAATAAATTTCATATGTCTTAGGTCACACTTAACCATACATATGAGCACACACAAGTAAGAGCTAAGAAGACAACGATCACATTTCCCCAAGTCACTGTCTTTGTCTATAGGCACACTTAGGAGCTAAGTCCATAGAATTCGATTGGATCGCTAGTGCATGCTTGTGATTCATATGGTTGGGTAGATGGACTACTTATTGCTCATAGTTGATGTTTTTGCTACGAATTTAGTGTAGCTAAGTGTGCTAAGTAGGAAGGATAGTGAATCATATAGAGACACTGTAAAGACCATTAAACAATAAATCATTAAGAACACATTAGAAAACCACACTATTTCTAGCAAGAGCTAACATGGCTTCTTCTCACAGGGATAAATCTCCACCACCTATTGGTAGAACCAATCCAAGATAGGAGGTCCAAAAGAAACATATGTTCCAAAAATCCCATGTTTTTTACACCCATTCATATCTTTACACACTGGATTTTACCTTCATCTTACATTAGGACAAGTAGCTATGATGGAGGGATATGGAAGGCAACATTGTGTTGCCTCCTAATCAATCTATTCATCCAATGTTGATGAACAATGTAATCTAGTTGAACATTGATGGACTTAATGTAGAATATGAACTCTACGACCACCTCTATGAGGATTATCATCCCATTGATAACCAATGTAGTAATGATTAATAGATGGAAGTGTGATATGAAGCTTCAAAAGGTAAGTGGTTTCCTACTTAGTTATTCTTGTAGAAACACAAAGAAGGTGAGGTCTTCTTTTTAGGTGCCTTCCAATACATATACTCTCCCCCTTTCTTTGATGGGGAGACCCTTAACTAGAGGTTGCAATCAACTATGGATAACTTTGGTGATGGGAAGAATTGTTCTTAAGACTAGAGAGGCTTAAAAGATGGTAGTCAAAGCCATTCATCCAAGATTAAGAATAATGAACTACACAAAGAAACATACAAACACAAGGAACAAGGTAGGAATTGAAGAAGGGGATCTTGTAGGCATTGTTTTAGTACTAATTCTCTTTCTTCCTCATCCTCTTCATCAACCTCATCAACTTCCTCCTCCAAATCTAATAGGAGGAGATTGGAATAAAAGAAAGAATAGTAGAGATCATGATGGAGATGAATGGTAGGATAGGGATGATCATAGATCCCATTGGGATAGCAGAGAGTAGGGGTAAGAATAGAAACAAGGGTAGGAACATCATAGAGAAAGAAAGCATAGTAGGACACATCATAGGCATGATGGTCATGACAGAGGCCACTGAGACTATTATGATTATGATGAGCCTTTTTTGGATGCTAGGTACATGTTGAATATTTTAGAGATAGTTAGAATCCCAACCAAGCACTAGGAAGATAGTTGCATCAAGAGGCTAGATATGAATAATGTTCCTAGATTTGAGGGGGATATAACTTATATTCACAAAACAATTTGTAAGCCTTTCATGATGCTTGTGCCTTCTAGAATATTGAAAATCAATGGTGAAAGCTGAAAATGTTTCATAAAACACTCATTAAAGAAGTTAAAAGTTGGTACCAGTCCTTAGAATTGAAATCTATACATTAATGGAGTATGATGCTAGAGCTATTCAATGTTAAGTATCAAACATACTCCAAAGTATCCAATTTGTAGAGGTAAATCCAAGGCTATAAAAAAGGTAATAATGAGTCCCTGGATGTAGCTCTAGATAGGTATTGTTCTCTTTTGCACCAATGCCTCAGCCATGGATACTGTTAATAGGATCAACTATGCCATATCATAAATGGGCTTAGGATTGAAACAAGGAGAACTCTTGGGGTTTATTCCCAACAAAGACTTTCTAAGCTAAGGGCTTACTAGTTCTAAAAGAGAATTAATTAGGTGACCAAAGAGGAAGATGAACTCAAGAAGCAAAAAAGTATAAAAGAATACAACAAGGACCTCTCCATTTTCAAGAGGGAGGTCTATTTTTGTGATAATGAGGAGGAGACATCACTTGATGAAGTGGTATAGAGGAAAACCTTGCTGATATAGAAATTTGTTATTGAAATATCAACTAAGGTAGAAAAAATGTGGGAATTCTTGGATGAGAAGTTTGAAACCACTTTGAAGATTGTAGAGGAATGTAGAGACCAAGAAGGAAGTAGTCATGAAAGAAGGAAGTAAATGGATATTAAATTGGAATATCACAAAAAGAAGGGTAAAGCTACAATAGTAGAGGAGGTTGCAAATTCTAAAATCGATGATGATGGATGTGACATTTATCAATATGAACATCCTAAGGGATGTTGTCTAGTCTTGCCACACCTACAAGAATCTAGGATATATTCTTTGAATTATAGATTGGTAAAATGACAAGTAATTAAGTGGTTGCCTTAACTACAAGAAAAACTATAGGTAAAAATTCTACCAATAATCATATTATTTGGGTGGAGTACTACCTTAAACTCAAGAGTAGTATTAATAGTGGAGACACCCATAGTCATGGGAGATGCCACCACCAAGGCAAAAATATCCTTATTGACAACCAAATCCCTATGGCTACTATGTTTAGCAACACGTATCTTCAAATGAAACCTCTAGTCATTCATCCTTCTTATACCACTACTACCCTCTAAAATACTATAGAATACCTTCGTCAAGGGGGAGTCTCGTTTTCCTTTCTCTCCTTCTTAACACACCCACTCCTACATCATAATCGATAATACCTTTATCACATGCTTCATCTATGTAGGGTGAAATACCTACATATTCACAACAAAGAAATGCCACTAGGGCAATGAATCTATAGTTGGCTTCCTAATCAGGTGGTCTTGAATCCAAGTCTTATAAAAGGACATTCTTCAAAACCAATAGTATAATGTCCCATCCCTTGTTAAGGGTGGAAAAAATTGCAAACAATGTAATTAACCTTCTAATGAAGGGGTACCTCATTATGAGGAGTTATGACTATTCATGTACCCCTTGGGAAAGGGTTTGACCTATGCTATTTAAGGCTGGGGTTAGAGGTCATGTCGACATGGAGTTGCGGAGTCTGGAGAGGTGATTAATGGGAGCCAAGTGAAGTGGAACAAAAAGGGACTGATCACCCCTTTGTTAGGATAGCCTAACCATGGTGGCAGTGCCGGATTTCCTCTAAGGCTTAAGTGGCAAAGGAAGACGACCCGAAAAGGCATTACAGTACTCTCTTCCATTAATACAAATTTTTCATTTTTCTTTCCTTGCTTAATTCTTTAGTATCAATTATTTATTTTCTAATTAATTCACTATTTAAGTGTTTATAATATTTTTGATATGTTATCCATGATGAATATAATAAATTAGGCATTCATATTTTTATGACATCCAAGAATAGGATGTCACATTTGGTATCGAAGTAAACCATGATTCAGGAACCAAAATGAAAGAAAAACCTTATTCTATTATTATCATAGAAGATAAGTACATTTAAGAAAAACAACAACATGGAGAAAAATATTATTTTATTTTATTATCAAAAGGAATGAAGAGGAAGCACATTGTTAAAAAAAGGATACAATGGGAAGATAAAGAAAAGGGGTAACTGTAATTATTTGTTACGACCGAATGATTCAAGAAGATCTATAACTATCTTCAAGTGGGATTCTCTCTCTTTAGTAGTAGCATCTACTTTGCTAAGCATTGCTTTACATCCAACTAGTCCATCACATAGCTCTTTGATATATTCGATTGCACATTTCACTGCAACTATTGATTCCTCTTTTTTTTAAAGTTGATTCTTCAACATTTCCACCTATACTAATCAATCATTCATGTCTCTTTGCCATTCATTTTCCTTTCTTTGTAGGAACAAAATTTAAATTATGAGTTATGAACAAATGAACAAACAAAAAGGAGAAAAGAGAGAAAAATATAATAATAAATAAATATATATATATATTACTTGAAATCGATCATTATCAATTTGTAGAAAATGTGCACAAGTATGTAGATGTCAAGCATAACATGTTGCACTTTTCAACTCTCCTAAGAGTTGCTCTAGATTTTTTATAGCATCTGGAGCATCTTCAGGAATTGGATGCCAAGATGATAGAAGTCTAGCTTGTACTAAATCATAAGCTACCTTGAAATTGCATGATTATAACTTCCATAGATGATAGACATCCTCATGAACAGAATATGGTTTATTATCTAAGATTCATTGATTAATACGTCGAAGAAGCACAAGTTCTTCTTCAGCAATTGCCACTATCTTTCCCATAGAATAAGAAGAACCAAAGATAGAGAAATAAAAAACCACTAGAATAGATTCAAAAATTTTTGTTGGTGGTGCCTATGAAAGGGAACCTCTTCTAGGTATCAAAAGAAAAGAAGGTATGAGTGGTGATCTAGGTGGTGGTGGAATAGGAGTCTATGCAAAAGTAGCACTTGCATCACCTCTATCTATCTCTCAAATAAAATACCGTTGCTCCATAGACATTTCCAACATAAAAAAAATTAAACAAATTTAAAAATTAAATTATTATTAACATTATACATGGAAAATAAGAAAGTATTCAAACCTTTAAATAATTAAAACCTACCTCTAGTTGCTTTCCCTTATCACATATTAAGCCTTGTTGAGGAGTTGGTTGGGATTGTTGTTGAGCCTATTGTTAGGCTGATTATTTTATAACTACTGGACTACTAGATTCTTGCCTAGTACATTACCTTTGCAAAATAAATTTATTAGAAAAAAATATTATATAAAAATATAGATAATTCATTTAAATTAGTAAATTATATTTAAATATATACCTTGGAAGCATAAACTATGACTTGTTCTTATGATTGAACCATACCAAAGGTTGAAGTACCTTGAATTTCTTTAACCTGTGCAGATTCAGCACTTTGCATTGGTTCATTCTATAGTCTAGATTGCACTGTCAAGTACATAAAATAAAAACATAATTAACAGACAAGGAAATAATAAAAAAACATGAAAGTACCTCACTGATTTCTTCTTGACTCTAAGCTTGCTATAAAGCCAGTTGACCTTTCTGGGCATCCATAATCTTACTCCTTATAACTCTCTCATCTTCAAAAAAAATTAGGGCACAATCAAGGGTTGTAACGAGTAAGAATTTTTTTGGGATGATCATAACTTAAGATCATATACATGATCAAAGGTATACAATATAGAGTATAGGATTTTAAAGGATGTTGATGGGCAATAGAAATTTTAGTCATAATAGTATAAAAAGTACAGGAACATGACATCAATCAATCATAAACCTTATTAGTTATGGCATCATGAAGTATGAAAATAGAGTAAGAACTAACATTGGATTATTGTCTATACCATAGAACCTTGCTACTGATGAATAAACATAAGTCAAAATAAGAATCACTAATGAAATATTTACAAATGAATTAGTTTTTGTGAATAATGGAATTAATAATATAATTGGATAATTCCATTGTACATAAAGATTTAAATTGTGGAGAACTAGTTGTAGGGATCAACAGATCCTCTCCTGGCTGAAAACCTAAGACTACTTTGATATCAAGAAGAAGGATTGTTATCACTCTAAAAACTAATTAAAAAATAGTGCTTTTTTTATTATCATACTACTCAAACCACCTTGCAAGAACACCCTTGCAAAAGGAAAGTTTAAAAATTGGGAAAATTAGTAAATCAGCCAATCTAGAAATAGTGAGAAACTAAAAACGATCCTTCCCAAGAAAGTAATGAACTTGATTGGAAGCAATAAGAACATTATTTTGGTATGGAAAAATATTATTAAGCAAAAAAGAGAAGCTATGTGAAGGGGCCTGAGGTGAATTTTGATGTTTGGAAGCCATAAATTCTTTATAATAGTAAATTTTCAAACTTCTTTATAGACAATATGTTGCTGGTTATGATGAGTAAATCAAGTTACTTCTTATATTTATAATGTGATTATAAAAATATTAGTAAAAAAAAGAAGAAAAAGTATAACTTAAGATAACAAAAGATTTAATAAAAGTTAACATATACTTTTTTTACAAGAAAAAGCTAATATTTACTTTTTGTTCAAAAAGCTAACGTTTACTTTTTTTGATTTTATGATTTTTAGGTTCACTAAAGTGAAGTTATTTGTAGTTTAACATGAAGTACTCTCCAAGACCAATTTTATCAAAATCTAACTTATGGTTTAGAAGATATGACCATTCTTAGTTTACATGTAGTTAAATATATAAATATATATATATATTAAAAAAATCAACTTAGAGGTCTTGGGTTTAAACTCAAGCCCCAATATTAAGTTAAATATATTTAATAAAATAAAATAAAATTTTTAATAACAATTAAAAAAATAGCTTATGGCCTATTGCGGCAAGGCTACAACAACAACAAAGCCATGATCAGTCGCGGCCAGTTGCAGCTAGCCACCGAAGGGGGGCCACAACATAAAACGGAAAATTTCTCTGGTCCTAAGGGCCAACACCAAAACAAAAATCATGTTTCTACCATTGTTTTCACCATTGCTAATTTCGTTGCCACTATTGCATGCTTGCTTGCATTTCCCATCATCGCCTCTCGCGTCACCCATCATTGCCTCATGCGCTGCCTATCACTGCCTCCCTTTCCATCCATCACTACCTCTCATGCTACTTATCACTTCCTCTCCTATGTCACCATCACTACCTTGTGGCCACTACACTGAATCCTTAATTTATCTGAAAATTGATAGAAATTTTGAAATTCCCATCAACTGATGGAAATGTTTTCAATTTTTTTTTGCATTGTTAGTGTTAGTTTAAGAATAAATATGCACTCAATTATTTAAAAAAATATAAATTGATGTTATAGTAGTAACACAAATAAAAATTTTTTCATTAAGCATGCACATCATAGAGTAGAACTAGGATGGGTGACCTCTAGGGAAGTCTCAAAAAATGTGAAAATTTGGAAAACTTATAACAACTATAACTTTTGAATTTGGAGTTTATTTTCAATCAAATAAAAATTGATTTCAATAGATTTGAACCTTGCAAACTCAACGGAATAGTCAAATCTAGCTTTTGGATGATAGAAAATTAACTTTTAATTTCTTGATTTAGGTCTAAAAATAATTTAGATTTAGTGAAAAATCCATAACAGTTTCAACTTCTTCCACAACTGAATAAATGATTTTGAATCCCATAAAAGGGCCATAGAGGCTAAGATTCTTAAACATACTTGATTTCTTCAACTTACTGATGTCTAGAACCCAAAGAATAAATTGGAGAGAAATGGAAGCTTGAGTCAATGATCGAATGAATTCCCTTGAAGAACAAATCAATGAGATTAGGGGTGTTCAAAAAGAACTTCGACACTCAAACCAAGGATTTGAGATAGAGATGCAAAATATGTTTGAAGAAATTAAGAAATTGTCCCAAAATTTAGAGGATAAATGGTCTGAAGTACAAGAAAAGATGGATTCCTTTTCTGACTCCATCAAGAAATTAACCAACCATCTTATTCAACCTTCCAACCCTACCCATGATCTGCCTAGAGCACAACATCAGGATCAACCTTCCATTAGGAATCCACAACAAACACAACCTTCACCTAATGGAAAGGATACTAAAATCCACCTTGTCAACTGTAGAATTGAAATTGAGAGTGAAGGATATGGGAACTAGCTTAATCCATCTAGAGAATCATTGACACAAGTGCATGCTAAGAAAGTAAAATTAGATCATTATGATGGAGCCCTTGGGTCTAGTGCTAAGCCAAAGGATTGGCTTGATATAATGAAAAACTACTTTGATATGTTAAATTTTTCAAGCCATGAATGTCTAGAAGTTATCTCCTTGTATTCAAGAGGACTTCTAGCAACATGGTGGAATGGGCTAAGATCTCAAGGTTTGATTACAAATTGTCTTAATTTTTGTCAAGATTTTGAACAAAAATTTGTTCCCAATTCTTTTCTCAAAGAGCATAAAATGAGATTTGATTCCTTAAGGTTGGGAAAACGATCTATAGATGATTACTACAAAGAATTTTGTGATCTTTATAGGTATGTAAGTCATCAAGATGAGGGAGAATTAACTTCAAAATTCATTGGAGGATTACATGCTCAATTATATCCACAAACACTAGCTGATAACCCCCAAACCATTGATGAAGCATATAGAATTGCTAAGGACTATGAGGAATCGAATCAAATATGAGTAACCCTTTGACATGCAACTTTTCGACCAAGCCCTTTTCCACAAGCAATGGTAGAAGAGATACCAGCAAGAAAAGCTTGACCAAGATTTGGATATTCCTTTTATGGTGAGAATCATCTTAAACAAGATTGCCCAAAATTTCAAGAAAAAATACAAAGGGCCAACCAAATCAAAAATTAGAAACCAAACCCAAACATGAACAAAGAAAAAATTTCATCTACTATAATAGCCATCAAGAAGATATTTGCATCAACTAAATTAGGTTTGCAAAAATTTCAATTTTCTTTACTGATTTTTGAAGGTTCAATTGAAAGTAAAAAAATTAAATTTTTGATTGATAGTGGTGCCAATGATAACTTTATTTTTCCAAAATTAATTTATTGAAATTAAGTCTCCCTTACAAAAAAATTATTAAGATAGAACTAGTAGATGGAACAACTGTGAGCAAACATACCAGGTATGGAAAAATAAATTTTACTTTGCAAAATATTTCCTTCATCAATGAATTTTTTGAATTTGAACTAGGTGATGTTGATGCAATTTTAGGAATGTCTTTCATACAAAAATTTGATGTTACTACTCACTTTGGAACTCATATTTTAAAAGTTCCAACCACTAATGGAGTCAAGGTTCTAAGGGGGGTAGGAGTAGCAAAGAAAATTCATACAATAACTATTAAGCAAACTAAAAGATTAGTCAAAAAAGGAGCTACAATATTGATTGTTAAAGTTATCCAACCTCAAAAATTTTCGAGTGTTGAGATCCCGAATGAACTTAAAGAATATAAAGATTTAGTATTTGGTGAAACTAGAGAACTACCTTTAAAAAGAACTGTTGAACATGCCATTGATATTTTTCTTGGTACACAACCTATCTCAAAAGCTCCTTATAGATTTTCTACTTCAGAATTAAGAGAATTAAAAGTACAATTATATCAATTATTGGAAGAAGGGAAAATTAGACTTTGCATATCACCTTGGGATGCACTAGTTCTATTCGTCAAAAAGAAAGATGGTACTCTAAGATGCATTGATTACAGAGCATTGAATAAGGCGACGATTAAAAATACTTATCCTTTACCTAGAATTGATGATTTATTTGATCAACTTATAGGTGTATGTTATTTCTCAAAGATTGATTTAAAATTAGGATATCAACAAATAAGGATTAAGGAGAAAGATATTGAGAAAATTTCTTTAAGAACCAGATATGAATTATACAAATTTGTTGTGATGCCGTTTGGATTAACTAATGCACTTGCAACATTTATGACATTAATGAATAATATTTTTCATGAATATCTTAATCAATTTGTTATAGTATTTATGGATGATATACCTTTTTATTCTAAATCAAGAGAAGCACATACCAAATATTTGAAAACTACAATGGAAATTCTTAAAGAACATTAATTAAAAGATAAATGGAGTAAATGTGATCTCTTTAAGAAAGAATTCTTATACTTAGGACATATAGTTTCCAAAAAATGATTGCAAGTGGATCTAGCAAAAATTAGTGTGATCTGAGATTGGCTTGAATTAAAAGATGTTACAGCAGTTTGAAGTTTCTTAGGGTTAGCTAGTTTTTATCAACATTTCATTAAAGATTATTCTACCTTGGTAGCCCCATTAACTAACCTTTTGTAGAAAAAACATGATTTTAAATTTGATGAAAAATCTAGGGAATCGTTTCTTAGATTAAAGATGCTGCTTACAATAGCACCTATTTTGAGAATTCTAGATGAAGATCTACCATTTGAAGTATCCACACATGCTCGTGGAATAGGAATCGATGAAATTTTTTCACAGGAAGATAAAGTGGTATGTTATGAATCTCATAAATTATGAGGAGCCAAGGTAAATTAGTCAACCCATGGTTTAGAATTACTAGCGATTGTTCATGCTTTGAAAGTTTGGAGACATTATCTTTGTGGAAAGGAGTTTGTACTAAAAACAGATTACAAAAGTTTAGAATAATTGCAAAGATAACCTATTTTGAATACTTGTCAAAGGCGATGGATAGAATTATTAGTAGAATATGATTTTGAAATCAAATATGTTCCTAGCAAGAAAAATGTGGTAGCTGATGCCCTTAGTCAAATGGGGAATTTAATGATAGGTGTAGTAATGACCCCTATGGAAGAAGAAATTAAGAAAAAAATAAAATAAGACACTGACTTTAAAAAGATTTTAACCAACATTTCCATTGACCCTCAATACGAACTCACTTATAATGGTTTATTGATGAAAGGACAAAGAGTATGCATACTAGAAGGAAATTGGAGACTAAAATTGTCATGTGAAGCACATGAAGTACCATATGCAGGACACCTAGGTTATATTAAGACCTATATGATAATTTGAAAATCTTATTTTTAGCATGGAATGAAGAATGATGTGTCCACATACATTAAAAATTTCCCAGCATGTTAAAGAATAAAAACTAAACAAAGTAAACCCAATAGATTATTACAACCCTTGAAAGTTCCAACCTAGAAATGGGAAGATATCACTATGGATTTCATTGGGGATTGCCAATAACCAAAAAAGGAAATGACACAATTTCCATAGTAGTTGATCGTCTATCAAAGATGGCACATTTTATAACTTTGAAATCTATAAACATAGTGGAAGAAATAGCCCAAAAATTTGTATGAGAAGTATTTAGATTACATGATTGTCCAAAATCTATTACATCAGATAGAGATCCTAAATTCATATCCAAATTCTAGATAAATTTCTTCAGAGAACTTGGAATTCAATTGAAATTTAGCATAGCTTATCATCCTAAAACTGATGAACAAACTGAACAAGTGAATAGAATATTAGAAGATATCCTACAAAGTTATGTTGGGAGTAGACCAAAAACATAGAAGAATTATTTTTATCTAGTAGAATTTTCCTACAATAACAATTATCAAGGTTTCATACATCAAACACCATTCAAAGTAGTATATGGACGTAATTTTCATACACCATTAACCTGGGTAGACCCAACCTTAAGAGCGAAATGGAAGGAAGAAGAAATGAAAATAATGGAAAATATTGTCACAAGGGTTAAAAAAAATTTGCAAGCTACCCAAGATAAATATAAAGGATATGCAGATCAACATCAACTTAAAAAAGAATTCCAAGTAGGGGATTAAGTATTATTGAGAGTAAAACCTACTAGAAGTTCTCCTAAATTGGGAAAATATGCTAAATCAGCACCTAGATTTTGTGGACATTTTGAAATCTCTGAAAGAATTGGTGAAGTAGCATATCAACTAAATCTTCCTAAAACCATAAAAGTTCATCTAGTTTTTCATGTGAGCTTGTTGAAAAAATTTCATAAAAATGATGTACCATATGTATTGGATTGGAAAACTTTGCCATTACGATACAACACTAGCTTTGAAGTAAAACCCATTTCTATTAAAGACTAAATACCAAGAAATTACAAAATAAAACTATGAATGAAGTGCTTGTTCAATGGTCAAATTGTGATCAATAGACTTGGGAAAACAAGAAGTTTATTTTAAATAGTTACCCTTAACTTTTTGATCATCAAGAGATTGAATGATAGGTTGAATTTATTATGGATGTAAAAAAATTATGTTTATAAATTTTGATCTTTTATTTGTATAGATGATAATGAGGAAATAAAGGGAACTGAAGCTGAGGAGCATAACGATGAAGCAACTGTTAAGCAGCTAGATATCAAGGAAGCACTTGAGGATGAGCTAGATGCTTAAGGGAGGTAGATTGTAACATCCTATCCCTTGTTAAGTGTGGAAATAATTACAAATAATGTAATTAACCTTCTAATGAAGGGGTACCTTGTTATGAGAAGTTATGACTATTCATGTACCCCTTGGGAAAGGGATTGACCTATGCTCTTTAAGGCTAGGTTTAGAGGTCATGTCGGCATGGAGTTGCAGAGCTTGGAGAGGTGAGTAATGGGAGCTGGGTGAAGTGGGATAAAAAGGGACTACTCACCCCTTTGGTAGGACAGCCTAACCATGGTGGCAGTGCCAAATTACCTCTAAAGCTTAAGTGGCATAGGAAGACAACTTGAATGTGCATTATAATATTCTCTTCCATTAATAAAATTTTTCCTTTTTTCTTTACTTGCTTAATTCTTTAGTATCAATTATTTATTTTCTAATTAATTCATTATTTAAGTGTTTATAATATTTTTGATATGTTATCCATGATGAATATAATAAATTAGGTGTTCCTATTTTTACGACATCCAGGAACGGGATGTCACAAATAGTCCCATGAAGTCCTCTTACATACCTGTGACTCCTAACCCTACTACTTCAACCTATGAACACCATATCAAGCCATCTTCAAACCAAAACTCTCCCTAGCTCCATACTATCATGTTAATCCATGTAGTCATAGATTGTATGGAGGCTGGCATCCTCCTAGGAAGCGATTCGATCCTAAGAGCCCCCTCATCTACCTACAAATTACTAGAAATGAACCATGCAAGGCTCTTTTGGTTTCATATTTGTTAGTTAACTTAATTTCTTAAGAGATGTAAAAAGCATGGAACTTGCCTTTCTTGAAAAAGAGCAACATCAAATTAGAGTTAGTAGATTAGTCCATCACTATCCCTTTGGATTTAGTGAAGGAAATCATGACTATCATTTATGGATGATCATATCCAATTGATTTTCTAGTGATCCATGTGGAGAACTAAAATGGAACTTTCCTATCATCATGGAAAGGGCATGGTTGAGAAGAAAGGATGTGAGAATGGGTATTTGAGACATTTCTTTGAATATTTTTTTTAAAAAAATGAATTTGAAAAGATGGAGAAGAAGAGAGTTCCATGCATCACATACAGTGATATAAGGTGCCATTACATGTAGAGACTGTGGACCATCAAAGTTACATCACTTAAAGCATGCAATTGGTATGTAGAAACTACAATAGTTCAAAGGTTTCTATATGTAGTAGCCACAAAATAAGAAGGTATCTAGTGGTTGATAATAGATAATAAAACTAAATCAACAATGAGCATGAAACTAGTTGAGAAACTTACTAGCTCTTATGTTGAGAGCATGGATAAATTGGAGCAACTACATCACCAACTCTCTAATGCATAGAGTGAAATAGATTTGGAATAGTTGAAGATCCTTGATACTTTTAAGCAAGATCTCCTTGAATTAAATTCTTTCTTGGTTGGCATGGAATATGCATTTCTCAATAATGGCAAACTGATAATTATTAATGTTATACTTGCTCCTAAGTAGAAATAAAAATTGTTGAAAGTTATGAAAAAATGATCAACAAACTTTCCTTGATCATATCATGAGCTTATAGGGATAGATCCTCAAATACGCTAGTACCAAATCTACATAGCCTTCTTCATCAAGAAAAAGAGGTAGTTACAACAACGATTGAACCCAAAACTCAAGTAGATCGCTGAGGAGAAGATTGAGCAACTCCTTAAAGCTAGGTTCATCTACCTAATTGTGGATATCAAATGGGTTAGCCCACTCATTATTTTTTTAAATAAGAAAGGAAAATGAAGATTCTATAAAGACTTTTGGCTATTGAATATGGAAACATACAAGGATCATTTTTTGTTTCCATTTATGGACTAGGTTTTAGATACTATTGTAGGCCATTATTACTACAAATTTTTGGATGGTTATAATGGCTATAACCAAATACAGATTGCATTAGAGGAGTAAGCCAAGACTACATTCATAAGTCCTTGAGGGGCTTTTACATACAAGAAGATGTCTTTTGACCTATGCAATGATCTTTCCATATTCCAATGGTTGGTCATTAACATCTTTCAATAATAGATCAATAATGGGGTATAAGTCTTCATGGATGACTTTTCTACCTATGGGACTACATTTGAGTAAGCCTTGTACTACATTAAAAAAGGTCTTTAAAGGTGTGTGGAGAAAAAATTGAGGCTCAATTGGCAAAAGAGCCATATGATGGTCCAAGAGGGCATTGTCTTGGGACATAGAATTTCTCATAAAATGATCAAGTTTAATCTAGAAAAAGTATGGATCATCCAAGGAATAACTAACTAGAAACTAGAAATGATAATAGATGTAAGATCATTCCTTGGCCACACAGGTTATTACAAATGCTTCATTTCAAAAATTCTTGAAAATTACCAAACTATTGGTAAGACTCACAAAGAAGAATGCATTGTTCACTTGGACTAGGAAATGCAAGAATGCATTCCAATAATTAAAGTAAAAACTCATAGAAACTCAAATTCTATGAGTATTAGAGTCATCTAGGCCATTCCACATCATGATTGATGCATCTAATTATGCTTTGGAGGTTCTGCTTACATAGTTGGATGATTAGAAACATTCATACTATATTCACTATGTAGGCAAAAGCATTTTGGATGCATAACTAAACTACATCACCACTAAAAAGGAGCTCATGGAAATGGTGTATGCCTCAAATAAATTTAGGCACTATGTGCTTGGATACCAAGTTTTTGTGCATTCTTCAAGAGTTTAATTTGATGATGATTAATAGGAAGGGGATTGAGGATGTGGTTGCTACCCACTTGTCTTAGTTGAGAAGGGATAGTAAAGAGGATAAGGGACCATTGACTGATTAGTTCTTGGATGAACTCCTCTTTGCTAGTGTTGTTGAAGCTAAAAATTCCAAACATTCAAATTGGTATGATCACATCCTCTCCTACCTACTTACTCAAGAGATGACACATGAATGGAAAAATAGGAAGAAACAACAGTTTCATTACTAGGTCAAACATTTCATGGAATCAAGGGCAACATCTATAAGACTTGTGTAGATGACCTAATATGATGGTGTGTTCCCAATGTAGATAAACTTCAAGTCCTCTGGGATGCTCGTGAAGCCTTTTGGGGATAATTATGATGGAAGGAGGATGAAAATTGAAATCCTCATGTTAGGGTATTATGAGAAAGCAATCTTTAGGGATTCCCATTATTACTTCCATTCTTGTGATAGGTGCTAATGAGATGAAGGGATAACCATGTGAATGGAAGGGTTCCAACAATGGATTTAACCACTAAAGGCTTTCGATCTTTGGAGAATTGACTTCATGGGATCCATCATTCCCATGCCAAATGGAAATGAGTACATAATCATGGCTATTGACTATTACACCAAGTGGGCTAAAGCTACTTTTGTTATCAATTGTTCATCCTCTATGGTGGTAGGATTTGTACAAAAAAATGTTGTAAATAGGTTTGGTGTGTGATGGGCACCAATTTCTAATAATGGAATGTACTTTATAGGTCCCACTTTTTAATAACTTATGTAATGCTTGGGGATTGAATATAAACTCATAGCTTCATACCACCCCCAAGCTAGTGATCAAGCAGAGGTCACAAATAGGGAAATAACAAAAATACTAACACACATAGTTAGTAAGTATAAAAAGAATTGGATTACCAAGCTTAATGATGTTCTTTGGGCTTATTTTTTAACATGTAAACTTTCAATTTGATATTCTCCCTATGAGTTATTGTATGAGAATCTCCCAACTCTTCCTATCTAAACCAAGCTTCATACACTTTCAATGGCCTATGACCTTAACCTAGTTTTCACTCTAGCTTGAAATACTACTAAGAAAATTCATGTTGCAACATTTTGGCATTTTAACCTTTACCAATTACACTTGAGAGTGGAATTTTATTGTAAAATTATGAAGTTTGGAGCCCATGAGCTACAATATAACATACTTAAACTTTTAGAATAGAAAAATAACTCATAAGTTTGTAGCTTTAGTTTCCAAGTGGAAAAAGTTATGTCATGTCTATATTGGAGCTTGGGAAGGCTGAAAATGCCTAGGGAATTATGAAAAATGGTATTTTCATGGTTCTTATGTTGGCTATAGACAAAACTACATCAAAACCACCTACAAACAACATTAGAAGTGTTCGATTTTCATTTTTCCAGTAGTGAGTGGCATAGTTTCCATAACCCTTAGCATGGATGCTACAAGGCTAACATGGATGCCACAAGCCTAGCATTGGAGTTATTGGAGTTCTATTTTTTCATGAAGCGAGCATTGGAATGGTTGGGATTTTTATTTTTCCATCAATTCCAACATTGCTCCAATAATTCCAACATAGATCCCACAAGGCTAGTGTAATTGAGTGAAGCTAGCATAGTTACAAAAGTCCATTTACTATTTATGATATCTAGCATGGTTTTGATGGTTTCGATGTATCAAAACATATCATAAATGAATAACTACATTGGAAATGATGGCTTTCCACACCTAGAAATTACCTCAATTTATCAAAAATCTTGATAGAAATCTGTAGCCCAAAGTAGCAACCATATAGCCTATAAACGTCAAACTTAAACATGGTGAACAAGTTCCAACAAACAATTCTTAAATCAGAAAAATTTTCTTAGTTCTACCTTTTGCAACCTTGAGCACATAAAACCTTTTGGTGTTTTGTGAGACTTTTGGAGCAAATTTGCAACTACGTGAACATTGAAGACTCTTAGCATAGTTCCACATTTTAAAAAAGTCAAACATCTCACTTACCTCCTGGTAACCAATGCTATAGATCTAAGGTGAGAACTAATGAGGAGTTTTGACTATTGAAGTTGGGAAGTACCTAGATCATGAGGTTGACTATAGAACACAAACTATTAACTTCAACAAGCTTCAAGCTTTATTTGAGAAACTTCCTATGCATTTAGGGACACAATTTATATACTTTTGAACTTCATCCTTTGGATATTTATTATTGTAATAAAGTTTATAGTTAATTTGTTGTGCAAGTTATTATGATTTTATTTTTTGCATTTGTTCGTATATCAGATATGCATAATTTTTTAAATTTATTTATCTTGTTAACACTTCCTAAGTCCCTAGGTGATTGATAAGAATATCCAATGAACCTTGGATCCTATTTCTCAGAGGCCCTTGGGATCTAGGGTTAAAATTGTTTTACTTGGAATTTTTAGTTTTTCTAACAATCAAACTTTTTAGGCATTATAGTTTTCTAGTGCTAAAAAGAGGGTCATTGCCAAAGTTCTTTGCCAAATCCTACTTTGTCCTTTTTGAAATTAATTTTTTACAAGTTAAAATTTTTAAAATTTACATTGAAACCTTTAAATTTTTCCAAGAAAAACCAACATTACATTCATCCTCTTGCAAATAATACCTAGCATGGTTATTGTTGTTAGTTTAAATGTTACCGTGAAACTCATAGTAATTGTTGGACTTTTGGAATCCAACATAGCTTCTCAAGAAACCTACAACATTTGGTTGCTAAAACATGACATTGGATTTGTCAAAGGCTAGCACACCTTTCCACCATCCATTTCTTGTTGCAAATTTTTCTATTAGGTCTCTTGGCAAAACCAACACATCTTTCCCCTTTTACCAAACTACCTAGCATAGTTTTGATAAAACAATGACATTTCTCATTATCACATAACCCTAGCATTTTTCTAGGATAACTAGCATATCTTTTTCTAATTTTTTTTCTTGATTATACATTAATAGCCAGTGTATTTTTCCGTAAAGGAAAAATATATCAACATTTTTCAAAAAAGAAGCAAACCAAAAACTTGCCTTTTATCCCTAGCATACTTTAGGGAAAATACCACTGTATCATTCCAAAGCTCGGTATATTATCAATAGTGATTTTTTATATTTATATTTATATTTTTACAACAAGTGTTGGACTTTTTAAAGCCCAACAAAACTTAAACATCAAACTTCCACAAAATTGGATTTTAGGTATGCACACAAATCCTAGCATAGTTTTTTCTAGCCCACCATAGTTTTGCAAAGCGTAGCATGGCCTTGAAAATCCTAGCTTAGTTTTATAAAATACAACTTAGTTTTTTTTGTCCTAACATAGTTTTTTTCAGTAGTAATTAATGCTTTTTGATAGATCAGCCATATTACCACTAGACCTTGCATACATGGCCTCCAACCAAGATGCAAATCATGTTTATGGCTTGAAAGATCCTGTGATTGTAGAATGAAGATAATGACTTTAACAAATGGGTAAAAAATTTGATTTTACAATTATCAATAAGGAGTTCTAAAACTTTATCTATACCAAGATACAAGGCAATCCCTTGATACCATGTTTCAAATTTGATGCTAATTGTTAATTCAAAATCATACAACAGGATGGTAAAGAATACATCCCATCTCCTTATGATCAAATACTTCTTACTAAATTTTATGCAAAAATGCTAATAAAACTCATAGAGGTTGATGAGTTTAGTGAAGAAATTAGCTTGGAGGATCACCAAGAAGAGAAAGATGAGTTTGAGGTCGAGCTAGAGTTGGACACCATCATCAAAAATATTTTTTGAATGATCAACTCCCCAAAAAACTACCCCATCTCCATGTCTCTTGCCTCATTGGTGGGACAATTCCCTTAGCCTAATTTCCTTCCTATTCATCCTACCATGTTTAGGTCTATGTTCATTATTACCATACACCACTCAAAACCCATGTCTTAATCCACCTCCTTATTCTTATGCATGCCCTTTACAATACAACCTCATCCCATGCACCCTTCCCTAGTGATGTCTACCTCACCACTTCCTTTTTTCATACTAGTAGAACCCTCATTAGGACCTCAAGTAACCCAAGCATCTCATGCTCCCTTTTCTCCCTTCATATCATAAATTCCAACTCAAACCTCTTTCTCCTTGTTTAATCCACCTATGACGGTGATCACATGACCTCTTTTCTCTATGCTAATTTCAATTGTACAACCTCAAGCCACTCAACTCCTTTCTCAATCATCAATACAAGCACCATAGCCTATAGGGATGCCCCAAGGATTGGATCAAGACTTTAAAATGATCCAAGATCTTACTGAAGAGCTATAGAAACTCAAGGTGAATATAACTTAGATGGTTAGGGTTCTAGAATTTTATCAAGATTATCCTATAAGTCCTATGGTGCCTCAAATAACCTTACTTGTAGGCATGCCCATACCAAGCTTCACAAAATATAATGGTGAAGGATATCCCAACACACACCTAGTCACCTTCTGATATGAGTGCCTCTTTCTGTAAGCTTGGCCTCATATGATACTATGGATTTTCCCCATGTCCCTTAAGGGTAAGACTCTAGATTGGTATTGAACCTTGCCTAGAGGTTCCATCTCTTCTTTTGAGGAAATGATCAACTAATTTTTCAACTACTTTAGATACAACTTAAGGCCAGATGTCACATTAGATCAACTAATGAAGGTGAAGTATGAATCACTTGAACAAGTCAAAAGTTTCATTTAGAGATGGAATTCAATGCTCAATGAGATTCTAGAATACATATTTAAGACTCACCTCTTGGCCATATTTAAGTGAGCAGTGAATAACTTCATTAAGTCAAAGCACTACTACTTAGAGCCTTAGTCACTAAGCCAAGCCTTCTCACAAACTAAGAACATCAAGGGGGTAGCTGAGTTAGGTAATAACTTAGCCTATGGAGCATATGAAAACCTACACACAAGGAGGAATGATAATAAAACAAGGTAAGAACACACAATCATGATGGTAGTTTCCAAGGAGTTAAAATATGTAGAGAGGTTGGGATCACTACCATGAAACACATCTTCTGACTCATCACAACCATCCACTTCCTATGCACAAAATTAACCAAGACCAAACTTTGGATAGAAGGATAGATCAAAGTATACTAGGTTACCTATGAAGCCCTATGAGCTTTTAGAGTAGTTGCTTAAAGACAACATACAACATAAGAAACTATCTAAAGAAGCTTGTAAGAGGCATGATCATCTTTGTGACATAGCTAGAGATCCAACGATAGTAACCAAAGAAAATTTGAAGCTACCAAAGTACTTTGGCCTAGATAGGTTTTTCCATTATCATCAACTAGTTGATCATGATAGTAATTTTTGCCTAGAATTAAAGGATAACCTCCAAAAGATGACAAACCATGGAGAGTTGGTGTTGAATGAGCCAAAATTTCCAAGAACCAACAATAACTCTTACATTGTAGTCTCATTTATGAAAATCGAATGGTTTAATCCTCATAGGGAACTACTTATCATTAGAGTATCACCACAACCTTAAAACAAAAATGCTAGAGAACCCTTTATCATACGAGTATTACCTCCTTCAACCTCTAAAAGGCCTTTCATCATCTTGTTCCAACTTTGATGGCATCAACTTTACAACCTAGACCATGAGTTGCTAATCCTCCAAAGCTTAAGAAATCATTTTCTATTAGGATCCCTCCACCTTCAACAAGCAAAACTATAACAACCCATGATCAAATCCCACCTATAGTGGTCCACAACTCAAAGGTTAGCAAGAAATCATCATCATAATGGTGAAAAAAAAACCTATTTCCAAACCAACAATTGAGCCCACTAAAGATGGCTAACAACAAAAGACTTCAAAATTAACTAACCCATTGAGGCCTACATCAAGACTAGCTACACCTATGGACAAGAAGGTTAGGGCACATACATCAAAACCTAAGCCAAAAACTCTATGTAGGATGGAGGAAGTTAAATTCACCAGGTCTAAAAGATCACATGCTAACATAAAGGGTTTTATTACAACAATGAAACAACCCAAATGGTTCCTGAAATAAAATAACATGTCACTAAGCCTATATGACCTGGTCATGAATTCTCCTAAGTATAGAGATATACTAGATCAAGTTTTGACCTCTATCCTTGTGAGCAGAGACATGCCTATAAACAAAAATTTAATTCACTCTGTCACTGAGCAAGCTTTACTTAGGGAAAATGGGTATCAACTAATGCTCAAATTTTGTGATAGTGAGGGGAAGATTGACTCTCAAAATAGGGAAGTGCTATTTGTCCCTCTACTCATGACTATACATGTTAGAAAGTACAAGGCTCATCATGCTCATGTGGATGATGAGGTTTAGATGTCAAGTTTCAAGAGGAGACTCTCGATACTTAGACTTGGGCCAATGATAAGAAAAGAGATAATGCTAATGACACCAAATCTATAGCATTAAATTACCAATGAAAATTCATGCAACTTTCCATGTTAAAGAAGAGAGATGATGAGCATAAGATCATGTTTAAAAGGATTTCTTGATCTATAAAAGTTTAACCAACAAGTTCATAATAAATTTCTTATTCCCTTTATTGTTCAAGATCCTTTGATCATCTTTGTGAGATTATGTCATGTCTCATTATTGGCTTTATTATTATATGCTCTTTCAAAAGCATCCCATACTTTCTAGGTAAGTATGGACAGTGGCCCGCTAAGGCCTAAAATTAGCAACACCATGGCTTGCTAAGGCCTAAAACTAGCAACACTATGATCCCACTAAGGCCTAAAAGTATCATTCCTATGGCATGTTATGGCCTTAAATTGGTGATACCTATATGACCTATTTCTAGTTTTTCTTCATTATAGACAATATACCCTAGCTTACATTATATTTGCCAAGTTAATTTACATTTTACTTTAACAATTATTGCCTTATGATTGTGTCTTTTACCCAACATAGCCTCATAATAAGAATAAAATAGAGAATACATAAAAAGCATAAAAATAGCAATATTAAAAACATGTGAGAAAAATTAGAAATAATAATATTCAAAATGTTCATTACCAACAACCATAGTTACACAATGTGACAAAAGTTTAACCAACAAATAATAGTAAGAAAAAAAATAGATAATAGTCTAATAGTCATGGATGCACTTTGCAACAATAAAACAAATAAAGTATAATAAACCATCTCTTAACAATCAATGACTAGAAATAGCCAATGAAAATAATGATAATAGCAACATAATAGTAGAAATGACTGAGGTAGCCAAAGATATAGCCAAATTGATGGGCCTAAGGCACAACTGGAGGAGCTTCATCACCATCATCTTGGCCATTGGGACCATGCACATCAGCTATAGACTACAAAAACCAGAGTACATAAAAAAAACTATGAAAATTTCAACTAAGATTAATAAAATTTTGACTATAACTACTAGTTTATAGTGAAATTAGTTGTTGTGAAAACTGTAGGAAGTCTAGTTGAAATTTTTTGAAAAACTATAATAGCTATTAGGAACTAAAATAAAATATGTAAATGATCTTAGGAACTTTTAAAATTACCATAAAAATTTCAAAAATAGACCAATGCTACTTGTACAAGACTGGGTAGTTTGCAATTTCAATAGTTGAAGTTACAACTATACAGGATAGTTCACATGTACAAAAAATGATAAGTTTTTACTAAATCTTTTTTTCTAAGTCTAGGCAATAAAATTTAAGAAATATTTAACATAAATGCTACAATGTTAAACTTGTGAAAAATTCATATGATAGCCTAGAACCATGTTAAAAATTTTGCAAAGAATAAAAAACCAAACTATAGAAAAATGATTGCAGTAAATAGACTGGAAAAAATATGAAATTTTTTTAAAAAATTCTAGAGCAAGCACCAAACCCTTTCACATAGTTCTAAGCATTTCTAGGAAGTTGGGAAATTGGTAGAAAAAGCTTTCTAGGTGCCAAAGCTACCCAATTTCAAAGGGGTAAAACAACAAAAGAACCAAAAAAACCTCTATGCACTAACTTATAAAAAAATTTCTAAAAAATTAACCATAAGAAAAAAATTAGTGGTTCAACCAATATTTTCATTAGAAAAAAACAAAAAAACAACCTCATAATCCCAAAAACCAAAAATTCCATTTTGTTTTCTCACAAAAAATTAAGAAAATTGGCATTACTTTTCTGGTGGAAATAGTAAAAAACACACAAACCAAGGAAAAATGAAAATTCATAACTTCATACTAGCAGCCCCTAAGAAAAAAAAAGTCATTAAACACATGAACAGAACCCAAATATAACATTTGAACCATTCAAAGCCCAAACTCCATTCATCCTACAAGCATAACTAAGACAAAATGCCTAGATTTTAATCCAAAATTCTTTAAAAAATGGTCAAGCAAGTGGTACCTAGTAATCATTGTGCATGACCCTTTGCCAAGTAGAGGTCATGGTAGGTTGGAAAATTGTTTGGCAGTAGTGTTTCCCTCGAGGGAAAGGTTCTTGATGGTGGATGCTCTTCTCTTAGACATCTTGTGAATAGGTTGATGCAATACAACTCCAAATTCTCCTTCATCCTCTTTGCAACTACATTGCTCCTTGGTGTAGAATGGTTAAAGTATGCTAGGGATGAATGAAATTGATGCCAAAATTAAGATGGAAGCTCTGATGGTATGTGCTACCTATTAGAGATGGGCTAGGAAAATTGGTTTTTGGTAAAATTGTAATGTGGGAATTATTCCCAAACTTAAGCATTGGAAATATAAATTCCATACTTAAAACACCCATACATCTTTAACATAACTCCATGTTCATAATTGGAAAGTGGGAACTACATTGGATTAGTGGAAAAAGTAATGTATGTTAACAATTTAAATTTGGATGGGCCTTACTAGATGCCTCCCAAATAAACCAAGAAAAATCCTAATACACTAGGATTTTAAGCCTTCCTATAAGTAGTACATTGTGTTTAAGTCCTTAAAAATCCTTGGAATGGATTCCAAGCCTCAACCACTACCAAAACTTACCTCCTAATCATCCATCCACAACATGTTAAAGCCAGAAAACCCTCATGTCAAAATTGGAAATTGGATGTTGACATTGGAAGGTAACAAGCATTAAAGGAAGCCAAAACTCATAACAAAACAAGCTATTTTGGGTAACTACATTGGACAATTGAGTTCCAAGAGGCATGGGACTTTCCACCATCAATCAAGCTTCCAATTGACTCCCAAATAGTCATACCAAGCCCCAAACCCTAGCTAGAGCCTTTGGTAGCCCTAGAACGTCCTAAAATGCATTAACAAATGCTAAAAATATTTATTTTGGATTAACTATGCTGGGGATCACTAGAGCTATGTTTGCCAGCATAGTCCTAGTGTAGTTTGTATGGTTTTAGCCATTAAATAACTCAAAAAACCTTCAAAGTGACAAATCATGACCTTTACACATTGTTGGAGCCTCTAGTAAACCTAAAATGTCAAACAACTAAGAAAAAACAAGTTAAACCCCACTCCAACCTCAAATCTACATTAGGGATGACCCCAACTATTCTATCTAGCATAGTCCTAGCATGGTTCTCTTGAAAAAAAAAATTCAAAAATAACTTTCAAACTGGGATATCCTAGCCTTAACACCTTTCTAGAGTCTTCGATAGCCTTGAAATACCATAGAACTAAAACATAAGAAGTCAAAACATACTTTAACCTTTGAACTATGTTGGGGAATCTTGGAATTATGTTAGCTAGAATAGTCCTAGCATGGTTCCTTTATGGAAATTCAAAAATAGGCCATTAACATGTCAAATTAACCCTCCAAATGCATCATGCTAATCGTAGAACCTTGTTGGAGCCCTTAGAGACCACCAAAACTTTGAAACTAAGTAGAAAATATCCAAACTTCATCATATCCCCTCCAACCATGTTTGGAGTGTGATTTCCAATGTAGTACAAGGGGGATGGCCATATCAAAGCTCAAATGACCTCCATAATTAACAATTTTAAGCGTAAAACCCTACTAATGGGCATCAGTGACCTTAGGAACCAAATAACTTGGTTAATTAACCACCAAAACTCATCATAAAGTAGGATTTAGGTGAAACTACATTGGGTAAGACTAGAGCCACATTGGTTACCATGGTCCTAGCATAGTTATGGTTGTAGGATGGTTTTACTAGCATCAAAATGTTCCAAATGATCTAAAACTTAACCAGTGAATTCTAGAACCTTTAAACCTTGAAGCCAGTTGCAATTTGGCTTTGTTTTGACCATTAAAAGCCTAAGTTTTTAAAATTTGTGTCGAGGTCACCATGAACTATGATAGCCAGCATAGTTATAGCGGGGATGACTTCAAACTTCACTTTCAAAAACCTATTTTTGCATTTGAATGAATGATTCATAGCCCTGATGCCCCTACGTTGCCCTATGAAGCATATGAAACATTAAGTTTAACCTTGAGATTTTAAAAATCCACTTTTTCCATGAAACTATGCTAGAGCCATAGTGGCCAACATAGTCCCAACATAGTTGGTAGTCCTTGATAGAATTTGTGGCTTCTACAAGATTAAATTGACATCAAAGTTGACTAATATTTACTCCTAATGCATTATGCTATCAATTTAGACCATAAAAATCTAATAAACTAGCTATGATGAATCCCAAAACTCACTAGTTGACAAGAACCATGCTAGGGTCTACCAAAGCCACACTGGCTAGCATAGTCCTAGCATGGATCTAGCATAGTTAAAAAAAGGGGCTTCATTTTTTCCTTCAAATAGCCTTAAAATGACTTTTCCAAATGTTCAAACTTTTCTATCAACCCTATAGTTTCCTACTATGGCTTGATAAGACCTAAAGCTAGCAAAATGTGACCTTGATTCATCCATATTGACCATGTTTTACCACATGTCTTCCATTTTAATTGGTTTGGCCTTGTTCCATTGAGTTTCAACCTTTTTTTGACCTTCTTTCCCATTATTGACCTTTATTGTTATATCATTTGATGTCATTTGGCTTCATTTTTCAGCATTTTATCATCAATTGATCCTAACTTTACCAAATTTTTCTATCTTATGGCTTTAGTTTACCTTAGATAACTTGATTTGGCATCAACCAATACCATTGGACATCATCATGACCTTGTTTGACCCTAAAGGACATCATTTGATGGGATTTTAGCATCTTTTGGACTTCATTTGACTCCATTTGTCATCATTTCCCTTTATTCCACATTAGTTGGCCTTTGGTTTATCCTATTTACTATTGTAAATCTAATGCACATTATACAAATCTCTCTATGTTGCATTGATAGTGACCTATAGTGGCCTTTTTTGCTAGTTGTCTCATGTAGCCCTATGCATTATTTTTTAAAACAGGTTTTATTTGTCTTGTTTTTTTGTTCTCTAGGAGTTGTGCAAATAGGATGAAGCTTGAAGTTATTGTAAAGGTGCAGCTCATCATGACAACAAGTTACCATGTGAACTTGATGTGTAATATTTGGCTATATTATCTTGATGTATCAAGATTGATTGTCTCAAACCATTTCCATTGCCATTCCTTAAGTCCAATCCAGTAGCCTAAATGTAATATTCCTTACTTTCAACATGATGATGACCTATGTTTGACACTCAAGTATTATGGCCATGTGACATCTCCTTTATCATGATCCACCATCAAGTTGTTTGGATGTAATACATCTCATTCAACATGAAAACCAAACTAATTTTGGCTTTGGAAATGAAATCCAATGAAGGTTTTACCATGTATATATATATGGAAAAGAAAATTGCCAAGAAGCTGAAAGAACAATGAAGATCAAAAGACAAACCAATGGCTTCAAACAAGAAAAATGAGGAGCCTAATGGCCAAAGAAATTTTGGAGTGGAGTGTTGGTTCCTTATGAACATTACCAAGTGACCAAAACTTAGAAGCAAGAAGTGCAAGGATTACATCAATTAGTAAGCATATCAATATCATATCATGATCATGATGTCAACCTTTGGAATTCATTGTTACCCATGTAACCACTTCCTCATAATCAAATATAGCCTTTAAACTATATCATCTCATCATAACAATTAATCCCATCATCACAAGCACTCTTCAATATGGTTCAATAGCTACAGAATTAAGTGTAGAGAGGAAATGTTGATGATGGACAAATAGTGGTGTTTTGTATTCTTTGTTGATGCCTCTTAGGTCAATCCTCAAAACATCAACAAAGAAGGCCAATGAAACAGCACCAAGAAAATTCATGTTGCAACTTTTTCTAATTGTAACCTTCACCAATTATAGTTGAGGCTAGAATTATATTGTAAATTTGTGAGGTTTGTAGCCCATGAGCTATAATCTCAAATACATGAATTTTTGGGATTGAAAAATGCCTCATAAGTTGTTTTGAACTCACTTCCTAGGTGGAAAAATTTATGTCATGTCTATATTTATGCTTGGAAATGTGAAAAAAACCTTGGAAACCATCAAAATTGCTATTTCCATGGGTTTTATATTGGCTATAGCCACAAGTACGCTAGGACCACCTACATCTAATGTTGAAAGTGTTGGATTTTTATTTTTCCATTAGTGGCCATCATAGTTTCCATAACCCTCAATGTGGATGTTACAAGATCAATGTGGATGCCACAAGGTAGGTGTTGGAGTTATTGGGTTTCTATTTTTTCATGAAGTTATCATTGGAGTGATTGGGATTTTAATGTTTCCAACAATTCCAACATTGCTTTAACAATTCTAGTGTTGCTCCAATAACTCCAACATATATCCCACAAGTCTAGTGTAGTTAAAAAAGTCCTTTTACTATTTATGATATGCAACATGGTTTTGGTGGCATGGGTCTATCAAAACTTATCATAAATGGATAACTATGCTGGAAATGATGGCTTGCCACACTTGCAAATTACCTCAATCTATCAACAATCATGGTAGAAATTTGCAACTAAAAATTGGCAACCATACAGCCTATAAAAGCCAAAATTGAACATGGTGGATAGGTTCCATGAAAAAGTTTTCAATCAACAGAATTTTCTTGGCTCCACCTTTTGCAACCTTAAGCATCTAAAGTATTTTGGCATTTTTTGAGACGTTTGGAGAAAATTGGTAACTATCTAGATATTTGAGACTCTTAACATAGTTTCACATTTCTAAAAAGTCAAACATCTTAGTTACCCCTTGGTAACTAACTTTGTAGATCTATGTTGAGAACCAATGAGGAGTTTTTGTGATTGAAGTTGGGAAGTACCTAGATTGTGAGCCTAATTGTAGAACACAAACTATGGCCTTCAATAGGCTTCAAGCTTCATCCAAGCAAGTCCATGTTCATTTAGATACATAATTTGTACACTTTTGAACTACATCCTTTGGTTATTTTATTGTTGTAATAAAGTTTATGGTTCATTTATTGTGCAAGTTATTATGATTTTATTTTTTTTTGCATTTGTTCTTAAATCAAATTTACATTATTTTTAAAATTTATTTACCCTATTAACACTTCCTAAGTTCCTAGGTGATCAACAAGACTATCTAAGGTGCCTTGGATCCTTTTTCTCAAAGGTCCTTGGGATCTAAGGTTAAACTATTTCACCTAGAATTTTTGATTTTTCTAGAAATTGAATTTTTCAGGCATTACATAGCCCAAAGAGAAAGATTGATGAATCTAGATATGCTAGATAAAAACTGATTAGTGGCCCTATCCTTGAATGAAGTACACAAGGCATGCAAGAATAAATTCCATGACCTTAGAATAAGAAAAGTCAAATTTCAATAGGAAGATAAGGTGCTCTATTGGAACCATGCATGTACCTCAATGTACAAAATTCCAAATCCTATGGAAGTAGCCTTACATTAACCATAAAACTTTTTCTTCTAGGGCCATGATGATTTACCATCCTACTAGTGCAAACAAACAATTATTAGTTAACATGCAACAAGTCAAACATTTCCTAAATATAAGAATAAGTAGTGGCCACAACACCTTAACTGATGATCAAGATTATTCTATTTTTTGGATCTTCCCATTACAACTTAGTCATGTGAGAGATGGCCATCCATGCTAACATTGTATAATGGCTTCTTATTTTTTTAACTTTTATTTTGGTTTTACATAATTCTTTATATAATTTTCATTTTCATGAGTATTTTGCAATTTCTTTTATATTTCTCCTTATTTGAATTTTCTTATAAGTGTTTTTCTTCTTTATTGTCATTAGGGCTTTGGTGTTTGATAAAATTGCTAATTATTGGAGGTTTGTTAACTATATAGATTGAATTGACTACTTAATGAGTAGATTTCATCTTTGAATTATGACATTGATTAATGGAACATTTGTTTTCTTATGATATTAGGTAGTGAGATCACATCATCCATCCATTTCACTAAACTCCATGGTGTTCTCTCATCTTGGAATTATGTTGTCCTTTATTAATAACAACTTATAAATTATCTCTGATCTTGATACTTACCACATTTGGAACAAATAAATTGGAATTGATAAGGGTGTGGCTTCTAGGGGACTTGTTACCTTTCATACCTACCTACTATCTAGAGTTCTATCGATATTCTCATTGTTTCCTCATCATGGTGTGGTTCTTCATGGTGTGGTTCCCATGAAAAACCATGGAAATTTAAAGTAAATCACTTAGAAAAAATAATGGGCTAAAAGCATTGGTTAAAGGGTTGAAAAGACATGTTACCCATGCCTAAAGGCACCCCTCTAACTAAGTCCCTCTTCACTTCATGCTCCCCTTTTCTTTGTTATCTTGAATGGTAGGTGATCTTTACGAGTGTTCATGAACTCTAGGGGTCAATAGGTGTAAATGCTATAATGTGAAATCATTATAAGTAGATAAACTTGTTTTCAACCAAGGTTGGGAAAATATTGGATCCCATTAATCACAAAATCCACAAAGAACTTCATGTGACTAGGATGCGAGACTCAACTACCACACACTCTCTCCCATTGTTCAAACTCTTTAATCTACCATCTCACTACCTCTTATCATGGTTGGTTAATGTGTCTATTTTGGTATGTCCTAATTATTTGATGATTTCTTGTGTGCATTTGATTTTTGTTAATTCATGGTCATAAATAATCCTTGGTGCCTACAAACTCCTAGGTATGAGGGCATGAGCCTACTATGGAAAGGATCCATTTCATATTCCTTGGTTTGGGTGGTATCTCTTGGTTATTTTGCACTTAATTCCATTATTTTCCAACAATAAACATCTAGTTCTTTCACTCTTTGATAATCTAATTTTCTCTAAATCTCCTTTTCCAAACTAATTTCAAGCCCTCTTCCATGATTTGACATCATACTAGGCTTTTATGTCTTTCTTTAAACTTTAATTTCATTGCCAAACTCTTCCCCAACACTTGGGTTTTTATTTTGAAAAATTTTGCTAATAGGTTGCATTAATACATTCCTATTAATGCATTCCAAAAAGTCTATAAATATGCATCAACACTTAGCAAATTTTTCACATTTTCTTCATAATGTAATGGAAGTTTTTTCCATTTTCAGAGCCAAAGCACCTTCCAAGTATCATAGCTTGCAAACCGCTTATCCGATTCATCTTGTTCTTTGATCCTTTAACTACTTGAGATGAGCTTTATGTCATGGGGACCACCAACCCATGGTTTCTTATTGAAAAGTTTTCAAAAATTTTTCTAAGTCCCCAAAGTTTAACTATTAAAATAATATTAAAATCCCCATCTACACTAAGTTAAATCTCATAAACAAACTTTGGTGGCTAAATGAATAAAATTATAATAAAATAATCAATCTTCCATTATCATAACTAACATAAGTGTAACTTAACCAAAAAAGAAAGGTTGTGATCATAAATGATACCAAAGAGGGGAGTGCCAACTGAAGGACCATACCAATTGAGGGAGAGCCACCATGAAGTAGAAGGATCCAGTAGCCAAAAAAGCCCTAGGAATAAGAAGTTAAAACCCATGAAATAGGAACCCTTTGGGAGGAGCCCAAAGGGAAATATGTTCATTAAATTTTCATAGTAGAAACCAGCTAGTCCTCGCAAGATGAGGCATCAAGATGAAGGACTAATCTAGAAGTCACATTGACTGAGATCTACCTTGAAAGAATTTCTTCCAAGGATGTCCAAAGTTCAGTTCTTTAAGAAACTTATGTTTAGTTCCTTCTTGGACTTAGCACCTGAGGAAGTCCATGCTTAACTTTAGGGGTCTCCCATGTAGTCCATTCTTTTATCTAGTGGAGAATGATGCATGAAAGAGATGTACCAATAACTAGTATGAAGATGCAATAGTTAAGGTCAAGGACATAACTGCCTCCTCTATGGTTAAGGCCATTGAGAAGGTCCTTGGCTTGCCCAACACAAGGAGAACACATGTAGAGATCTATACTTAGATGGATCCAAAAGAAAAGAAAGAATGTATCCAACATTTCTATGAGGTGGACCATAAGGAATACTGTGCACCCACTAAAATAGAGCATGATTAATTCAGGATAGCAACCTATCACCTAAATCCTATGTTGATGCCTAGCAAGGTGATTTCCTTCTTCACCCATGGGTGGACCACTCTAAGTGGTAACTTTTCCATAAACCTTCTTCACCTCATTTACCTTGAAATTTAGAAGCATTTTAAGGAAAATGAGCAAGAGAGGAAGAGACTCCCCTTTCCATGCCTTATTAAAAAACTTTGCTAAAGGAAATGCATAGCACATTATGCCAATGACACGCCTTGTCATGCTCCTACTACATAGTAGAAGATGATGAAGGATAAATGAACTACCAATTTGTTGAAGGAGGGGTAACCACCATCACCACTTTCTAGTGAGACCATACTAGAGGCTTGGATAGCTACTAAAATAATCCACAAAGTTTGCAAGTAGTTGCTCCAACAATAGTAAGGTAAGGTAAGTGGTGGAAAGCCATCGGTCTAACAGTCAACTTTGAGTCACCTCAACAAAGTTACAAGAACTATCAACTAGCTAGAAGATATTCCCCTATTTTTTTCTACACAATGCATGTAAGAGCCTTCAAGAATAAGTCCAAAGTGCCCAAGAAGTTATGATATCCATCCTTAGATAACAAGAGTTTCTTGAAATTGTTGGGAACACCGTAACTTTCTCAATGAGCCTAGAGGAAGGTGAGGGGGTGATTATCCTAGTGATGTAGCACCATGGGTAGGAAATAATGATGAATGTAGTGGATAAAGCCTTGAATAATCTTGTGGTAGCCATTCCTAACATTTCTACTCTAGATCACAAGAGTGGAGAGTGGTATGCTAAGTGTAGCCCAACATGAGGAAGTGTTGGACTAACTAGTGAAAATTGGGTAACTACTTTTGAAGATCTTTGATCTTTTGGATGAGATCATAGCAACCCAATTGGAGTTGCTAGAGACAAAGGATAAGCTCATGATCACCAATGCTTAATTGATGGTATCCATGACCCAAAATCATTAGTTGGTTGTTGAAGTAGTAGGACTAAAGGCTTGTCTCTCTGACCCTACCATTCTTAGCTTGAACCCTAGCTGAGATGAAGCTTTCCAGTGGCCTTAGAAAAAATTATAAGAGTTTAAGAATGTGAAAGAGATGGAAGTATTTGATGCCTCCTTATCAGAAGAATTAGCAATAAAATTCGATAAGGACTTGGCTTAAGTCCATAAGGAAAATTTGGTCCTCACCAAGGATCTTCACTACCTGAAAAATGTTGAAGAAATAGAAAAGACTAGATGATCAAATTTATGAGACAATAGTAGGAGTGGCTAGCCAAGGTGAACCTTGATTTGAGAAGTTTGGCAACATAGAATCGTAATCTCTCTATAGAGGAAGTCTAGGAACTTTGCCAAAAGATGGTCATTGAGGTTACTACTTAGAAAAATGAGGCCATAAAATTTGAATGAGTAAAAAATCACTACAGGGACTAGGTGGGGCTCCTCAAGGAAGTGAACAAGAAGGAACTCCAATTGTCCAAGGTGAAGATAAATGAGGCACTCAAACAAGTCCAAAAATGAGGCAGTGTATGGTGGCCAATATTTTATGTCCTAAACACATATAACAAAGTTGAAATTCACTTGAAGAAGTTGTAAATAGAAGAGATGATGGAGTACATGAAGCTTGCAAACCTTTGATATGCAAACCTGGCTTTACTAACTGTAGGGAGGCCAAGTAGATAGCTTGAAAATAAAGAGATCAATTCATACCTCCTTTGTAAGGAAAAATTCAAGCATCATAAAAAAATCAAGAAAAATTTGAAGACAACTAATGCAAAGCTTAATGTCCTCAGGAACCAGTTCACTGATTAATGATTGGTTGCTAAGTACTTGGCTTTGAGAATTAATAATTACCATGAGCTATAAAAGCTCTTCAAGATGTAAGATATCAAATAGAAAAAATTTTCAATGTGCTTTATTAATATTAACAAGTTTTTCCCTATAATGCCTTCCCATGGAACATTCCCATACTAGCTCACATCAATGAAGCCATGTGGATTACTTATGATCGATGGAGAAAAGAGGCCAAAATGAAAGTGTTGCTAGATGCTTTTCACCTACCTCCTAAAGCAATAGCTATAGTAGGATAGCCTTAACCACCACCACTGCTAGGTGTGCTGGAGCCTGGTGAAGGTCTTTCAACATCCAATGTGCCTTCACCTCATGGTACTATTTGATCTTCATTGTGTATTTTGTAATTAAAGGATTATTTTTGTCATTTTTTAAAAGGTGTGCAATTTTGTTGGCCTAGACATTGGTTTTATTATTTCATATAGTTTAACACATAGACTTAGTTAGTTACTTAGCGTCAGTTGATCAATAAATTCTATACCTTTCTAATTTTCTAAGAAGCTCGATTCTACTTTTGTTCACTCAAAAACATGTTTTCACTTAGTTATGAAAATATGATGAATCATGTTGACTACTAAATCAATAGGCATGTGTTGACGTAGCCATGTTGACATAGCACTGTCAATGCATGGAAAGATGCTTCGACATAGATGTGATGATATAATGTCATGTCATGCCTATATAAATATATGTATCCACCACATTTATAGCACATTATGTCATTAGTGTAGCCAAGTTCTTGTAGTTTATTTCTCTAGAATTAGAATATTTTCCAAGTGCTTTTAATAGGAACTCAAGCAACTATATGGATCTTTATTCAAGCATCTTGTCCCTAAACACATTGATATGATTGATAATAAAGACAAGATTCTTAATATTTCTTGTAGCACTTGGGATAGTTTAATATTTCATTCATGCACTTTATCATTAATTCATTTTATATTATTATTTTAATTAATTAATGCACTTAATAATGGACACATAAGTATGACGACTTCAACCATACCATTTAATGTTCAGTAATCCTAGTAGCGATAATTTGATACACCTAATAATTGACACTTGGTAACCTAGTAGCATTGATATGAGTTTAGGATGTGGATAGAAAGTGGGCCCAGATACGTATTTTAGACTAGTTAGTCTTAGACCCATTAGATAGCTAAGATTAGTTAATTCTCAACCATTTATCTTTTTAACACTTGAGGTTAAATACATAAAAAGATAAAATATAAATAAATATCAAGTACCTTATCTCACACTTAACCATATGTACAAGCCTACACAAGTGAAAGTGAAGAAAATAATGATCATATTTTCCCAAATCACCATCTTTGTCAATAGTCACACTTAAAAGGTAAGGCCATGGAATTCAACTAGATTGCTAGTGCATACTTGTGATTCATATGATTGGATGAAGAAACTACTTGTTGCTCATCAATTTCCAAGACCACATATGGTTTTTTTTTCTTATTAAGTGAGATGTGTTACACTCAATGAATTTGATAGTAGAGTATGTCAAAGAAGATGTCATTTGACCAAAATGCATGAATGTCAAACCTAGGTCTTCATTGTTATTAGGGTAAGGAGGGATATCATTGGGCTATGGGATCATGACTGAAGAGGGATAAAAGGAGTGATGTAAGGTAAGAAATCTTGACATGTTAGGACAAGCCAACCAAATCATGCATATCGAGATCATGTGATAAATCATTGCTACAATGAGTTGTATACTTGCAATGACTTTAGGCTTCATCCTAAAAGTACAACTCTAAGAGGATATAAAAAAAAGCTAAAGAATATAAGTTATTATAAGAGATTACATTAGGCCACATGAGAATATAAGAAACCATAGGTTACTAATGAGTGATGAAGGGTACCCCTATGTCCAACCATACAAATCACAAAGCACTCATGCATGATCTAGTCAAATTCCATAGACTCTCTATTTTTTGATGCACTAGTCTTCTAGGAAGTGAATTTTACCCTAACGATCATTTTTTGTCTTTCCAATTACACTTGTGAAGTACAAAGGTATGGTTAAGTGTAATTTAGGCATATGATTTTTATCATTTTATGTTTTATGTTCTTTGGAGTTTGAAGAGATAGAAAAAGTAATTTAATGACTAATTTGATTTAACTAACTAATGTATCTCTAAATAGGCCTAACATAAGCATCTGATCCCACTTTCCATACACATCTTGAACCCATATATACATTACTAGATTACCAAGTGCTATGCTACTTCGCATACCAAGCAATAATGTTGTTGGAATTGCCAAGAAAATATGTGTTACACTCAAAGTGGTTGTACTTGTGTATTTAATCTATCTAGCTTATCTTGCTTAATTATTATAAAATATTAAATAAATAACTAAAGACATTAAATACATGAATAAAATAACTAAACTATCTAGAATGCTACAAGGTTTATCAAGAAGCTTGTCTTTATTGCCATACACATGATTGTGCTTAGGTACAACAATGCTTGAATAAAGATCCATACATTGAAGGACTCCTACTATGGGCACTCAAGAAAATATTCTAACTTTCAAATGGAAAAACTGCAAGAGCTCTACTACTTCTATGAATCTATTACCATAAATGTAATTGAGGAGCATATATTTATAGCCAAAAATAAACCTTGCATCAATGGGGCCTAGTCAATGCATGAAATGATGCATCAATGGGGCCTCACCAATATAGCCAACTACAACTCATCATACCCCCATGACTAAATAAAAACTCATTCTTAAGTTCCTTTACAAAATTGGGAAGGTATGGGATNAGCAAAGCTATGTGGATTGTGCATGATCCTAGGAGTAAGGAGAAGAAAATGAAAGCATGGTTGGATGCTTTTCACCTCCCTCTACAAGTTATAGTAGTAATAAGATAGCCACAACCACCTTAGCCACTACACATGCCTAAAGCCAACAAAGATCCTTTAGAGCCTTAGAAACCTCCATCACCTAGGACTATTTGATCTTCTCCATGGCCTTTATAGCATAAAAGGAAGTGCTGTCAAAATTTTGTAGAGTTATGTCATGGTGTTTAATTTTGTATCATGAACACCAAAATTTTTGTAATGTGTTTTTCTATACACTCATGTACTTAGTCTTATCAAGTTAGTTTATTTTGTTAAGAGTTAGTCAATAATCCCATACCTTNTAATGTGGGCTAGAATAGGCACATCCCAAGGATAGGAAATTACTAGAAATAACTTCTTGGTATTGATAAACTAAACAAAAAATTATTTGTGCTCAATGTTGAATGCTCTAACTGCATCTTTTAGCTCCTACTAATCATTTATTCTCTTGGCCAAGTTCTTAGAAGTTGATCATTGATCCATGAATTATTCCCTAAGAACTTCAAGTTCAACATTTACTATCTCAAGCTTTTTCTTAGTGTCCTTATGGTGCTTAAAATTTACCTCATACAAGTAGTATGAGCTAGCCACCTACTTTTCAAGTTCTAACCATGACTATCTAGTAGTTAGCATCACCAAGTTTTCATAGTGGATATTGGTCAATTCCATATACTTTGTCATTTTCTTAATTTGCAACTCCTTTAGGTGGATATCTACTTTATTATAGGCATCTATTCCATCAATGATGATCTACCACACCTCTCTTCCTTGCTGGAGTTGCTAGAGTGTCTCATTTACTTTTGCTTTAGCCATTTGAATATGCTTCTCATTTACTTCCTTCTATAGGCCAACCTGATCTCTATAGTGATTCTTAAATTTTTTAAATTTGAGAGCCTTATTTTTCTAGGAGGTAATCTCAATGGTAGATTTCTAGTGTAAGGCTTGAATTTCTTCCATAGATAGATTATGATTCTCCATGATCAATTTCCTTAATTCCATGTTTAGCCTGGCAAGCTACTCTTGCTATTGATGAATGAATTCTAGCATCTATTACTTTTGTGCATTAACATTATTTAGGTCATGATTTTTTGTGGTCAACTATTTTCTTTCTTATGCATCTAAACCAAGTCCTTTTAAAGTTAGTAGGTTTTTTCTTTTGCTATGGATTGGTTGAAGATGGTGTCACTATTTCCTCCTTAGCTTGTTTTAATCATTCTTGAAGCTATTGAAAAGCTTCATCTTTGGTTATTATTGGGCTGAGAAGTGTAGGATCAACAAAATAGACATGTAGTTTATTAACTTCTATAGCCAAGTGTTGATTTTGTGCTTGTGTCATTTAAAGTTGTCCTTCTAGGATGATGCACTTGCCCTTTTCTTGTAGCAACATCAATTGGGTTGTAGTAATGTTGTCTAGAAAATCAAAGATATTCAAAATTAATTGACTAGTTCCCATGAGGCTATCTAGTAGCTCTTTGTGCTAGGCTACACTCAATCTTCCACTGATCATGCTTGCAGATGTATAGACATTTTGAAGTTCAAATATGTCTAGTACAGATGCTACAGGTGCATTGAGTGCTTCAACAATTTGGTTAGCAATTACTTTAGTAGTAGTCTTCTATCCTTGGTACTGCATCACCAATACAATTGCTTCATTGCCTTCCTCCAAATGCACCAAAATGGAGGTAGCATTCCCAAAGAGTTATGAAAATAAATGGTGTTGAGATAGACACATTATCACCTCTTGGGCATTGGGATCTAATCTCATGGGAAACAATGTTTGTTGGGTAGAGAATATCGGTCCACCTCTTTCCATTTGGCTAATTATCTAAGCCACCTCATTAAGGTCACTCATTGTGGATTGATATACAAATGGGTCTTTGCCACTCATTCTTGCATGCTGCTACTCATGCAAGAGTTGTTCTTGGATTTTTTCCAAGTACTTAATGGATGTGTGGGCCTCTAGTATTATTTCTTGAGTATGTGGTGGGGTGGTGGCTATTGTTCCCCTTATTTGAACACAACAGATGTCTTATCTTGTATATTTTTAGACCAAAAGGCTATAGAAGCATGCCTAATCATGTCATTTGCATAGCAAATGATCCCTATCCTTTTTTAGAGTTTCCTAATTAGAAATGGAAAAGGTAGGGTTTTCCTTCCATGTTAATTTTCTTTGAAGTGCTTCTAGATCTCTAAATAGATCAATTATGGAAATTTTACTAGAAATATCCTACTTAGCATGACTTATGCTCAAGTGGAAAAATTAGTCACCTTGCTAGGCCTCATCATCAAATTAAGGTGATAGGCTATTATCTTAAAGTATACTCATTCCATTAATGTGAGTGCATTAAATTACTTACAGTTGACCCCATAACATCACCGAGTGCACTCCTTTTTGGCATCAAGGCTAGCTTACATAGACAACTCTACTAGTTATATCTCAGAATCAGGCAACCCAAGAACTTGCATGATAAATTCAGTTGAGTAGGACACCTAAATGTCCTTGATCTTCACTGTGGAGCCTACAATTCTATTTTTCTAGAAGGGGTATGTATCTTTCATGTACCACTCCTCACTAGAAGTGATGATTGGCCACATGGGTAAGGTTGCAATTGTGTTTTCACCTCTACCTGAGCATGCTCTAAAAATGGCCTAAAGTTCAATTCTTGGAGAATTGAGCATTGGATATCATGGGGCCTGATGATGTAAAGGTAGGCTTGTGTTAGTGTGACTTCAAGCCTTAGTATGAATCCTAGTGCTTCACCATGTTGCGATTGTTCTATTGCAACATCTTCTCTAGGAATATGTTGAAAAAATTTCACTTTAGGCTTCTCTTAAAGAGGTTCCATTACAACGTTTCTTCTAGCTGATCTTGGGTTTGTTCTTGTTGTACCCTTCTAGTTTTCGGCTAATTGTTCCTTGGTTGTGACGGTCCTCCCTCCTATGGTTGTTTTAGTCTTGGCACTATCTGTAATCACAACATGACCATGGGTTATCAATTGTTGTGTAACATGAAACAATTGGGATACCTTATCTCCTTGGAATAGTTACACTTGACTAAGTTGCAATTATGGCTAATTTAATCAATTTTAGTAATTATCTTATATGTGTTTTAATATTAATAAGTCATTCTGAAGGATGTTGAAAGGGTTAACTCTAAAAAAATCATGGTTTCATATTGTTATATTCATTAACCCTTTGGAGAAGTTAGAAAAATTTTCATTAGAAACCTTAAGGCTTGTGGCCCCCATGAGTGTGAGCTTACCTCTGGTAGCTACAAGATCAAAGAACGAAGTGATTTGGACAAATAGTTGGAAAGTTCTTGCCTCTGGAAAATTTTTGGCTTTAAAAAATGACAAAAGCTTCCATCTTGTTATGAAGCAAATGAAAAAAAAAATTACAAAGTATGCAGTGGTATATATAGATTTTTTAGCATGCATCAATTAGGCCTAGTCAATGGGGCCTAGTCAACAAGGTCAGCTATATTAACTAGAACTAGTTGATGTGGTTGTTGATCATCATTGGCTTTTTTTTTTTTTTTTACTTTGGTCAAACTTTCAAAATAAAAAGAGTTCTTGAATGAAATTGGGATAAAATGGAAACCCAAAAGGCCATGAACATGATGAGAATAGTAGAAGAGGATGTTGAAATTAAAAAAATATAGAAAAATGAGAAAACCATTTAGATAATGAATCTAATGAAAGTTGAAGAAGAATTAAGAGGAATACATAATGAAATATGTGAAAGATAGGATTGTAACAATGTCTAAGGTAAGGCACTTAAGTATCCAAAAGAAAAGATATGCAAGTGGGTCCTCCCCATAGTAGGCACATGCCCTTTTTGTCGTTGTATAACTTCAACTAAGGAGTCCATGGGCCTCATAGTTGATTTAATAATCATGAAAAGTTAAGGACCAACTCAAAAGAATCTATCCAATAATTCCAACACATCAAACTAAGACTTCAAGAATAACATAGAAACTAGTAGTGAGGTGAATTATGGTAGGATAGATGAATGATTGAGAAGGTGGGATGAAATCTTGAATTGAGATCATAAGAATTCCCTTGTAGAATTTGAGTTTAAAATGACCTGAGAAGATTCATCCTTAGTCTAGATCAAAACCAACATCTTTTATTGACTTTTCATTGTCACTCCAAGACCAATCCACTGCCTTGAGACACAAGAGTGCTCCTACAAAACAACCACCATTCCATAAGGAGAAGAAGAGAGGAGTAGAAGGTGAGAGAGGGCCTTAGTTAGAGGGGACCTTTAAGCATGGGTAACATGTCTTTCTAGTCCTATAACCAATGATTGTAGCCTATTTATTTGTCTAAGGGATGTGCTTTAAATTTTCATCATATTTATTTTTTTAAAATGTTGTTGTATTATTATTTTTCTTTTGGATGTAAACCACACCATGCAAAAAATTTATTTGACTTTCTATAGTGGTTGACATGGAATAGTAAGAAGTTAATGAAAACACTCAAGCACTCAAGCAAGTAGAAGGGTACAAAGAGTATTAAGTTCCCTTGAAGTCACACCCTATACAAACCTTTGAATCCTTCCCAATTTTGGAAACTACTAAGGTTACCAATTTATTAAAAGTTTCTTTAATGGAAGGGACCTCAAACATCCAAAACAAAGAAAACCATAGAGTTTGTGAATGAGTGGATGTCATGGACTCACTACCTATTCCATGAAAAATAAACCATGTTATAATCATTAGACATTAGAATTCAAAAATAGAAACTAGACATTGACAGTCACAACATTAAGCACAAACCATCATTAGTAAACAACAATAGTGGCATTGTGTCCTATGGTAATAAAGCACTTTTATTAGCAAAAATAGTGAAAAGTCATACACAAAAAATTAAATTAAAATATAGAATATAGGAAGATGTAAAATAATCAAGAAAGGTAAAACATAATAATCATGTTGTAAAATAAAAAATTAAGAAAACCAATAGAACAAAAAAATAAAGAAAAAGGTAAAAATCAACAAAGTATAAAATAAAATGTGTAAAAAAAGTGAAAAACTAAGGAGCCATATGTGTGTGGTTAGCATAGATGGCCATCTCCCCCAAAAGTATGTTGGAAGGAGGAGATCCAAAAAATTGAAGGTAGTTGTCCGTCCATTGAGGTATTTGTTGCACTGGCATTCTTGGGCTCATGGAAAAGTGTTACTTGTTGGATGTTGATCAACTACCTTTCATTTGGACTCTCAGGTTTGTAGATTAACATGGCCCCAGAGGAAAAGGTTTGATAAACTATATAAGACCCCTTCCACAATATTTGGAACTTTGTCTTCTAAGGTACATGTGTGGGGATTTAATAGAGAACTTTATCTCTTGGTTGAAGTTTTACTTTTCATATTCTAAGATCATGATGCTTGTTGAATACCTTGTGCACTTCATTCAAAGATAAGGCTACTAATTAGTTTTCATCTAGCATGTTGAGGTTAATTAGTCTTTCTTTTTGTGCTAGACTTAGGTCAAGATTTAAATCATAGGCTATTGAGAGTATATATAGCTTGGATTGAATTAGGAGTGTTGGAAGTTTTTCATACACTAGCTTGTAGGGAGAGTAGCCAATAGGAAGTTTCCATGTTGAGTGGTAGGCCCAAAGGGCATCGTTGAGTTTTATGCTTCAGTGTTTCCTATATTTGCTTATGGTTCTTGTTAGAATCTTTGTAATCTCCTTGTTAGTTACCTCTACTTGACCAAGGTGGCACCTATAAAGTGAGTTACATTGTCAAAAATTAGCGTACATGGAATCCAAAACCTTTTTACAACATTTTTTTTAAACAAATCTAGTAGTAGTGGATGATGTACAATCAGTGATAGCTATTTCTTCTACCCATTTGCTGTAGTAGTTAACTGCTATGATAATATATGCCTTTCCATTAGACATGGGTGTGATGGGATCCATAAAGTCAATGCTCCATATGTCAAAGAACTTCAGTGGTTGAATCTATTATTGAAAACCCTCCATGTGAGTGGTCATCCCATCATCTCTTTGACAACATTTACAAGATTAGACAAACTAGTGGAATCCTTGAAGATTATAGGCCAATAGTATCCTACCATTAGGACTTTTATGGTCATATATATCCCTACATAGTGGCCTCCAAAAGGGCCTTCATGAGCATCCTAAAGAACATGTAGTTGATCTACATCAGGGACACAACAATGAACTAGGCCACACACACATTATAGAGGTGCCCATTGATCTCCATGAAGTACTTTGCTTGATGAAGAAACTATTGTTTCTCCCTAAAGTTTAGACCTCGTGGCATTTTCTAGGTGAGAAAGTAAGTGAGGTTACCATCGTACCATTTTGATTTAGCATGCACTTAGTCATTTATTGCTCCTGTAAAGAGAAGTTCATCTAGAAATTGATCAGAGAATGAGCTCTCCTCCTTTTTGTTATCCCATATGAACCAAGAGAGGTGTTCAGTGATCACATTCTTAGTTCCTTTTCAATCTACCATTGTGAGATCAAATTCCTACAAGATCATGAGCCACCATATGATATGGGGACTTACATTCAACTTGTTCATTAGGAAGTAGATGGCAATATGCTCTATGTGCACAAATATTTTATAAGTAAGCACATAGTGCCTAAAATTTTCAAGAGCATACACCACTACCATTAATTCTTTCTTCATTGTGGTATAATTTAGTTGTGCATCCACAATGCTTTAGCTCACACAGTGCATGTAATATGGATGTTTCTTATCATCCAACTACATAAGCATAGCTTCCAAAGCATAATTAGATGCATCCATCATTATGTGAACTGGTCTAGACTAGTCTAGTACCCATAGAATTGGAGTTTCCATGAGCTTGTCTTTTATTTGTTGGAATGCATGTTCACATTCCTTGGTCTAGATAAATGGATCATCTTTCTTCATAAGCTTAACCAATAGCTTTGCAATCATAGAGAAATTCTTTATGAATTTCCAGTAGTAGCCAATTTGTCCAAGGAATGATTGAACATCTTTAACTATCTTTTTAGGGTCTACCTTAATCCCTACATTAGTAATTCTATGCCCCTATACTATGCCTTCCTAGACCAGTAAATGGATTTTCTACCAATTGAGCCTAGCATTTGTTTTAACACATCTCTTCAGTACTTGCTCAAGGTGATCTAGGACTTGCTCAAATGTAGCCCTATAGGTAGAGAAGTCATCCATGAAGACTTCTACCCCATAACCAATTTGCTATTGGAAAATATTAAAGACCAAGTGTTAAAATGTTGTAGGGATTTTACATAGATAAAATGGAATCTTACAATATCCAAAATTCCCCCAGGGACTCGTGAATGTTATCTTGGCCTAATCTTCTAGTGTAATTTGGATTTGGATATACCCACTATAACCATCTAATAATCTATTATAGCAATGCTTGGAGATAGTTTCCAAGACTTGGTTTACAAATGGAAATGGAAAATGATCTTTAAATGTTGCCATATTCAATAGCTTGAACTCAATGTAGACTTGTCACTTCTCATCTTTCTTTGGCACAATTATGAGTGGGCTAACCCATTCACTATTTGCGATGGAATATATGAACCCTACATTGAGAGGTTATTCTACTTCCTTCTTGATGATCTACTTCAATTTGGGATTCATCCACCTTTGTGACTACCTTCTTAGCTTCATGGCCAGGTCAGTGTAAACATGATGCATGCATATACTTGGATCAATTCATGTCAGTTCAAGATATGACCAAGAAAAGGCTGTTGGCCACTTATTGACCACCTTTAATAGCTTGTCCTTTTGTTAAGGAGCAAGATTTTCATTGATCATAATCAACTTTCCATTGTTCAAAAATGCATACTCCATGTTAACTAGTAGAATTTTTAACTCTAGGGGCTCTTGTTTAAACTTTTTATGGATTTACAACTCTCTTGAATAGGTATCATCATCATAGAGTTGATGATGAACTTGCTTAAGTTCATCCATGTCTTCAACATAAGGACATGTCAAGCTCTCAGTAGATTCCATGCCATAGTATGCTACTATCTAAGTCAGTTGTCAGCCACTGGGTATCCTCCTATTTTATGGCTACTACATATAGGCACCTTTCGATATCTATTTCATGTGCACATTGATTGCATGCTTGAATGAATGTACTCTTGATAGATTAGATCTTTTACATGCAATTGCACTTATTATCATTGTACATGATGCATGGAACACACTTTTTCTCTAGCCTTCCAAAGTCATTTTCCTTGGAGATTTTGAAGGAAAGGTCCCTAATTCCCATTCATGCATTAATTATGCTTAACCATGCTTTTCCCATAATTATGGGAAGTTACCTTTGCAAATTTTTACCTTGATCACCTGAAAATCAACTAGATAGGACCACCCACAAACTATGGTTACAATGTCCTTCACTATTCCTAAGGGAATAATGATTGACTAGTCTACCAATTCCAAATGGATGTTGTTCTTCTTGAGAGGTGGTAGGTTTTAGGCCTTGTACATGTCATTAAAGATGAGATTGATACTAAAACAAAAATTAAGAAATGCCTTGCATGGCTCATGTCCAGTGATTTGTAAATAAATAAGAGGACTTCCTAGTTTATATTTTTTTATCGGAAGATTGCTAGCCTTGATCTAATAAAAAAAAACATGAGTTAACATCATAGAGTAGATTCAAGATGGTGTTTGTTTTGAGGGGTACTTGAATATACTTGGTGCAGAGGATGAGGGTGTTGGAGATACAAGGTGACTAGCCACATTAGGTTGTCAGGGTTTTGGAGAACTATTGGATTAGAAAAATGGTTATTTCTTGTGATTGTGAAGGAATTTCACCCTGCATGGATGGAACATGAGATAACTAGGTTGAGGGTAGAGGGATGTGTATAGACATATGCAAAGGGTAGTATGGATATTTATGTGATGTAGCGTTAAGCCTCATTATGATCTAGTCATAAGTATACTATAATTTCTCATAGCTACATTGTGACTTGACCATAACCTAATCATTAAGAGACCATAGCTTTCTAAGAACTTGTCAAATCCTAGTTTCATCATAATTCCATTATGATCTTGTTACAACCTACATTTATTTCAAAAGAACCATTGTGAACTAAATGCAACTCATACCAATTTTCATAGCATCATCATGAGTATCTTGTAACATATGAAAAAAGCACATTTTTTATTAACCTATGAACCAATTCAATTTGCACATCATGAAACCTTAACAACTTGAAACTTGAACCTATAAGAATTTAGGAAGGAAAAACCAACACAAAAAATCCCAAATGAGTATAAGAACACATCCATATACAAAATCCTAGCTCAAATCAAATAATTCACATGGTGTATCAAACATAGTAAAATAATATCAAATACAATCAACTCTATAGACTAAGTCTATCAAATAAGGAAATAAAAATTCCAACCTACATTGCTACTAGTGAATGCTAAAACCACATGCACAAGCTCAGACCTTTTCCATAACTTGCAAGTATCTCCTTCTTCCAATTTTCATGGAATAGTAAGGTACCCATCCTCTACTTGATGGGAGTATATAAAGAAAAATCCACTTTAGATTAACTATGGAGATCAAAGCACAAAAAGACATATTATCCTCATTCAACATCTTGTAGTTTCTAAAATCCAAATATAAAATCCTTAAATAAAATATAAAACTAAGACTTATTAAACCTTACAACCCTAACCTTTAGATAAAATACAATCAATAAAAGATAATAAAACCCACTACACAGAACCTTTAGAAAACTTATCTAAAATATCATACACAAATATAATTATCATATTATCCATGCCTTGTCCCCAATCCATAGTGCCTACTAATTATTCAAATAAGATTAGTGTGCTTACTTAATAGAAAAAACAAAATATTCATTAAAGTTTTGTTTTACACCACTACATAACTCTAATTTACCCAAGGATCTTATGGTTAGAATTTTAATTCCTAATTAACTCAACTTAAAATTTTGTAATAAATATTATTAATTGATAATAATTACAAACATTAGTGATTATGAATTATAACTTTATTGTTAATATTATGATGGAGACTATAGTCATCCTTGGCCAAATTGTTTAATGTGCAAACTTTGCATATGACTTAGCTACACTTTGTTATGGCTTCTTCTTTAATTCAATGAAGCCACCCAAGGGATCTTTTATTTTTATATAATAAACTAGACCACACTTATGATTAGCTCAAATCTGAATCTTCTTTTGTACTAATGCTTAGTGCCTCTTATGAAGGACAAGTTGAGATGATGGTGGTGGCCCATTACTAGTATTTTTTTATGTTATATATATATTTTAAGATATTATTTTTTCTAATATTTTGCAATAAAGTAAGAATATGGCTATGAGATATGTTAAATGAAAATTTAAGATTATTCTAGTTATTCTTTTATTTTATCTTAAGATCCATTCTTGGATATGTGGACCCATTCTAGTATCTCTTGGTAACTTTAACCCATTGATTGACCATGGAACCCTTTTGAGAATACATGTTATCCTATTTTTAAAAAATATATTATTAATTATTTTTTATTGGAATTATTGTGATTTTCTATCTTGTTTTTGAACACTATCTTTCTATTATGTCATCTCCTCCCAATGGTGATAGTGGTGATAGCAATTTCATATGTCCTAACCTAGGTCATGATGAATTTAGAGGTCATGACAAAACTTGCGATGTAGCTTTTACACATTTTTTGAAGTGATGCATTCATCTTGGTGTCAAGTAAAAACAACACATTTAGATGGCAATGATTGGTAGGCATTTTAGACATGTATGAACACATTTGACATGTCATAATGCTTGAACAATTATTTAATGGAATAGGAATTGATATAATTTTTGCAAGGTCACTGATATATGACTTGTTATCAATGAGAAACCATTGTGGGGTTTGCAAACTAATCAAATTTACTTGTGAATTAATGTTTAACTAGTATCATGCATTATTTAGGTTGTTGTAAGGAGCTAGTACCTTAGGGTAGCTATAGAGTTAATACTAGTTATAATGTAACTCAATAGTTGAAAATTAACATGAATGAGGGACTCTAACTTAATAGTTGATTTTTTCATACATGATGAATGGTGTAGATAGGTGAGGTATTACACCAAATAGTTATTAATAGCTAGTTTAAGTTAGTATCAACCTTAGAGTTATTTTAATGTATGATGTTGAACACCTCACGAGAATAGCGTTACTACGAGAAAAAAAACAATTATGAGTAATATATGCATTTTAGGATTAACTATAAGTTAATATTTATGTGGATAAATATTCTAGCTACACTAACAATGTGTTTTGAACTTGGGCCCCATCTTCTATCTTGTTTTAGGTAGTACTAAGGTGATTTCCTCTACTCTAAAGGTGTTCTAATCATTCATTCATGTATTTCATGCATATCTTAATTAGGAGGCTTGGATGGGCATTCTTGATGATGTTGTAAATGCTAGATCATAGTGTACTAAATGACCATTGACTTATAAAGAAGCTTTGTAGACAAGGATTTAAGCATTGTTGTATATTTTTAAGCTATGTTATGGATTTGTAAATGGTTCTTATGGTTCACTCATATAACTATTGTAACTTGTACATCAAGGTTTTGTGCCTAAGTTATTGGTATATCATTTCATGGATTTTGCTAAGTGGTTTATTCTTTAAGGTTTGTTCAAGTATGATTATTGGATTATAAGGTTTCATACTTGATGCATTAAGGTTTTCCAACAATTTTATTTGAATTTTAAGTTTTTCATATGGAATATATGGATTTTTAAATCATGCCCCTTAAAGTGATTTTATAAATTACCTATGGTTAATTTTAAGGTGTAACCTCATACTAATATTTTTAATGACATTTTCTGAAGAACATTTCATAATGAACATTTTTCTAAAGTCATTAAATTGATTTTTATCCCAGTTTAACATTTGATGGATGGTTTATGCATACCTTATGGAAGAGTTTACTTGATAAGTATTTAAAAGGCTGCAAAGAAAGGCTAAATTTATGGTTATTTGTGAGAGAGAATGTATTGTTAGTTAAGTTTAATATTGCATCTATGAATATGTACATGTCAGTCATTACTTTCTTTTTGAATTTGATGATGGTAGAGTTAGAACAAGATAATAAGCATTTTTAATATAATGAAAAGCTAAAAAATTAACTTATTATGTTAGGAAAATAAGGCTAGTCCAATTTTGATTAGTGATGTGAAAGTTCTTCCTTTAGTGGATTGCACAATGATACTAAACTTAAAATTGATTTGTAAGTTTAAAATTAAGAAGAAAATCCCATGGATGGATGCTAGTACTAGGCTTTAAACCTACCACCTTTGAGTATGAACTTGGTTGAGATAACTTACAAACCAAGAACTTGTGCTCAAAACTATGATCTATATTATTGACCAAGGTAATAATCATTGTTTTGATAGGAACTTTTAACATGTTAGAAATGAAATGAATGTGCATTCATAGTATGTAATAAACAAAGGGGAAACTATCTTAAAGATGACTCTACCCCATCATAGAGTTTCTTGAAGTTTTAATAGAATTTCAATCATGGATTTACCAAAAAAAATTTTAATTTATAAATTTTATATAGGTCCTCTAAATAATGGGTGAAGAAAGAAATGTTTCTAAATTATAGATGGTTCTTCTTAGGTGGGGTATTCCTATCTTTAGATGAAGATGCAAGAAGCATTAGTGATAGAAATAAAGGACTTACAAATTCTTTAATCAATTAAGTATAGGTTTTAGAAATGTTGGGAGGTGATAATTAGAAACATGTCTAGAAAAATTCCTCTAGGTTGACATGGCTACTAGTACAAAGCTTTAAACTTAATAACTTTCAATGCAAGGTGACATGAGCTAAGAAAATGGCCAACAACCCATTTTCAAAAATGTTAGAATAAGTAGTTTAACTACCTATGTATGATATATATTTATTATTTGGAAGAGAATCATTTTCTTTTTTGAAATAATGAAATCCCAAAATTGATTCATTAATAATTAATTTTCATGATAAGAAAACCAAAACAAGTGTACGTTATCCTATAATAATTCCCACGAAAAAATTCATCTTTTAACTCAACATTATGATGATCATTTATTTTTCATGATAAAGTCAAACTAATTTGTAGTGGGCCTCTAAGCCAAAATTAATTAAATTCTTGGACAAATTCTTTTTTTTTCTTAGTTACTGGCTATTAGGATGATGTTTAAGTCAATACTGGTTGTAGATAATGAGATTCTTATTGGAATTATGTTATATGTTTTATAAAAGAAGTAGGTAAAGTTTGAATCATTTTTCTCTTGTAGTTAGTTTACAAAGTTATTTGCTACTTGTTGGCATCATGCCATATGTTGTATAAGAGAAGTTGATAAAGTATGAATTATTTGTTATATTGTAGTTAGTCTATAGAGGTTTTTTAGATACTTTTCAAAATAATTCATTATCAAAAGGCATTTCTTAGTATGCTAGAGCATGTTACTTATGGTAAGCAAGTCATATTGCTTACATGGCCTACACCCAAAATGGTTTTTTATCCTTATGTGGTCTACTTAATTGTTATACCTTAATTCATTTCCTTTGTAAGTCATAGGGTCAATTTTGATGGGTATGCTGATTTGACAAACTATTATGTTTGGTTTAAGTTTAATGAAAATATTATGTTAACTACATATCCTAAGGGTACACATAGTTATCTAGTTTAAGTTTTAGGATCTTACCCCTACTTCCCCTCCTTACCAATTCCTTCAACTCCTACCACATTATAGCTAGCTTCAAGGGAAAGGATAGTAGATTTTCCCTAAGCTTTGGGAATTATGATGTGTGTGAAAGACTAATGACTAAAATGAGATAATCTTTCTAGGATTGTAATGGAATCACATTAAGGAAGTTATCTTTAAAGAATAATTATAAAATGGTTCCTTATATTTTTGGCAAAGAGGTAATATGTACAATGTAATTGGATTTTCTAAAATGTATTTTTTGAGAAATTTTGTTCTAAAGAAAATAAAATAGAATGTAAGTCTTTTAGTTAGAATTCTAGCTTCATAGAGTTAGAATAAGGTAGTCAAATGCTGTGGTCTTTGTTATGGAATTTTAATAGTTTCATGATTTATATATATAGAGGATTTCTCCTATTCCCATGAAATGAATTATGTATTGGTAATGCTTAGAAATTATCTCAATTTTCTACCTTTTTCTTGTGAGGAAAAATGGAATTATTTATTGTCAAAAATAAAATGAAAAGACAAAATGACATTTTCCTATTTTGATATTAGATGCAATCTTTACTAGTTAAAATTTACCCAAGAAAACACAAAATTTTAGTACCCTATTTGATATTAGATACAAGAAAAATGTTTACAAAATAAAAATTTCACTTGCTATTTTTGATAGTGTAGAATTCTCACTACAAGGATTTAGCAAAGCATGCTCTACCCTAGAGATGTCAATACTGAAAAAGATATTAGGCTTAGAAGATAAGGAAGTTTGTAGGAAATAAAGGATGAAATTAATTAAGGGCCTTTGAACATGTGCTTTTGGTGAGCCTTGTTCTGGGTGGATTAAGGCTATTGCTGGTAGACTTCGTACTTTCATTCTTGCGATTGTATGTTTTTCTATTTGTGTATGCATGTCTTCTTGGTTGTGCTTTCAAATTCTGCATGTGTGTTACCTTCATCGTGTCTATTGTTCGTAATGCAAGGCTTTGTGTTCTCCACGGTATTATGACTTATTGTTGGTATTGTTGAGGATGCATTTTGATGTTGTTTGTGCCATCCCAAAGCCAAATATTTATTGTCTTATTTTGACAACCTCTTATGCATGAGGCATGATTGCCCTTGTTGCTTTTCTTTCATCAGTTGTGCTCCCTTGTTTGAGCTATTTGTGTTGCACTTAGGTTTGTGGCATCGCTCTTTTGACTGGTGACATTTCCTGGTCACTTTGATTTGAAGACTACTGGTGTGGCTCATCCTATTATTGGTTCTTGTTGAGACCACACCTCTATTGAAGAGAGTCTTTCTTGTGGACACATCCTCCCTGATGTTGCTTGCCTTATTGAGAATTTTTTCTATAGAGATCTATTGTTGGTTAAACCTTGGTCTTCCACCTCATTTTTTGAGTTGCGATAATGATTCTATATTGCCTATGCCTCTTGTGATTATGTTGAGATTTTTATCCTATTTGGAACCAATGTTAGTGGCTGGGAATGGTTGTTGTATATGAATCTTGGAATTCTGAGAGGGTGCTAACTCTTTCTGGGTGTGCCTCATGATAAAATTATTTTTTTGAGTGTCTCTAATTGATCCATCAATGTTTTGCATGATCAATTTCTATGCATGTTGCTGAGGTCTTGCTATTTATGATGTTTCAAGAGTAGAATTACTCTATTATATGATCATGCTTCATGGTTGTATATGAGGCTGATGTGCTAAACATGTTCCTACTAACTTATTTGTTTCTAAGCTTTTGTCTCAATTTGTATAGGCAGCACAAGTACAAAGATGTAGTAGGTGGTGGCCTCAGTTGATTCCCTAAGAACTATGTCTATGGGGAAGATATGTGCTCTTGAGACCTTCATGAACTAATTATTTGGTCTTAGAATCCCAACATTGGGTTGTGGATTTATCAATACCTTGGCTATGATTTATTTGCTTCTCTGTGCTTGGAGAGAACTAATAGAGGATTGTGATCTATCCTAGACCCTACAGATATTGGGCTAGCAGATGGCATGAAATGGTATCCTTGGCCATGCTAGATACTAATGGCCTAGGAGTGGCCAATGCCTTGAGGTCCCACTATGGGAGGTGGTGGATACTCAATTGGGGTGTGTTGTTATTCAATCATTGCACTCGTGTCCCAAATCATTTTTGTTTAATGGTAGTTGTGCAGTGAGATTAACACAACGGTTGATGATGTATGTTTTGAGATAGTGGTGCAGTGGATGTAGTGTGATAGATGATTGTGTATGTTCCATGATAGAGACAGGTTTTTCTCAAGTAGCATGGTTCTTTCTTGATATGCTCCTGATGGCCTAAACCTTTCAACTTAGGATGGGCTTGGGTAGTTCATCCTATAGACTTCTAGGCCTTGGTAGCATTCCCAAATACCATGTATGTTCTGATTAAATTTATTCCTATCCTCGAGTGCTTGAAATGTATCCTTGTGATATTCTTGGTTTGATAGTTTATGCACATGAAAATGCTAGATGTATTACCCTATGTGACTCAGTTGCCTCTTCATTGTAGGACTATGCCACACACTATGACAAGGCCAAGCTTGATGTATGGTGTTTTCCTGGTGCTTGTTTTTGAAGCACCTTTTCTATATGTTGTAAATGGCCTTTGTGCCTTGATGTGTAATTTTACTAAAAACCTCATGGAAAATTCTTTGGTTGTGATATGGTGTTGTAACGAGTAGGCCAAGGCATGTCCTTGCCCAAGGGGCTCTCAAACTGGTGCTTTTTTCTTGGTGATATTGGCATTCCTTGATGGTGTGTTCTTTGGTGAATGCTCTTGAGATAGGAAAATTATTGGGAACACTTCCTCTTGGGTTCCTAGACTGGTAGAAATTTTACCCATAAATGATTGATGGTGGTATGTAGCTTGAAATAAAAACAAATTGGTTCGATGTGCTTGATCTTGATAGTGGATGGTTCATGGTGAGCACCTAAATTGCAATGGAAAACTAAAATTAAAATTAAGGTGATGCTACGATGTCTAGCTATGGATTAGAGTTGAGTTATGGCTATTGGTATCTAGACTCCCTCTTCCATGGTTGGATGTGATGGTGGAGCAATTTTACAGATGTTAGGATGGTGGTCCATCCTTAAATAAATGATATTACACTTACAAACATGGTAACTTCTCTTGGTGGACTTGCTTGGTGGTCTTGATTGTGCTCAAGAAACTTGAGCCTATGCTCTCATGATTGGGGGCTTCTAATGAGTCTTGCATGTTGGCATGCTCTCATGACTAGTTGCTTATGATTTTTCTGAGTGCCATGATGTGCTCTCATGGCTTGGGACTTATTTGTGCTTTTGTGGACTATGGTGTTATTCCATGACATGGGACTCATTATGGCTAACAGGCTATGGTGTCTTGCTAAATTTTCCTTTGTACTCTATTTCTTATGTACACTAATGTATCATACCATCTCTCCCTAATGTATTGTCCCATGTCTCTAGTGTAATGTTAATTCATGTTGGTGTTCTCACCTTCTTGGTGGGATAGCAGAGTTGAGCATGATATTACTTGGTGATTCTCTAATCCTATGAGGGGCCATTCTTCATTCCAATGGATTCCCTCTTTAGTTCCTAAAATAATAAGGCAAGTGGTATTGAGATAGTTATTTCCTAGTTCGAACCTAGAAGCTGTTGATGTTCAAGACTTGTTCCTAGTAGTTGCCCCATGTTCATGAACTCTTGGGGTTTGTTTTTAGATACAGAATGTTGTTACCTTGGTGAAATTCATGGAAGCTCCTTTGTGAGGCTGCACTATTGATGTAGTCTAAATATATGTATCTTCCTTCTTGCAAGCAAGGCATGATCTTATGTGTTCTCTCTTAGCTTTTGGGGGGCTCTAGAGGGACTTCCTTGTTGGGGTTCTTTGGTAGACCACCCTTACTGTAAACAATTCTAGGATGAATCATGTATTGTGTTGAGTTTTAGTTGATGTTGATGAGCCCATTCTTTGTAAAATTATCTTGAGGACCTAGTCCTCCTATTGGAAAAATGTTCTTGTTGACTTGTACTTGTTGTTTATGCTAAATGGTACTAGGTAGTTGTGTAGCCTTGTGCACTACAATTGTTGTAAATAGACTTGATTGAGATGTATGAACCAAAAACCTAGATCTCCCTAGATGAAATAGAAATCCCCCATGATAAAATTTTAAGGGATGAACTCTTTTGCTTCTTAAGTTCTCAAAGTGGAATTGAATCTGGGTAAGACTTGTGAATCCATGTGTTCCCTCAACTAGTGATAGTTTGACAATATGGTTGTATTGGCTATGTGGACTACTTGGGCATGTATTATGAATAAGGTATAGCTAGTCTACTATACTTACTTATGGATGAAACCTCCCAAAGAGGATCCTTCCTTCAAGTTTGAAATATTAATAAAAGGTGTTGATCAAGAGTTGTAGTCATTCTTGATATGGTGGGGAAATTCAAATTCTAGGAACCTCGATGTTCTTTGGAGAATTCATGATTGTGGTTGACTTCGGAAGTGACTCTATATTCTTTTCTAGAACAAGTATTCAAAAAATGGTGCTTATCCCATATCTCAGAGTGCGAAGGATAGCTTGCAAGTTGTAAGTGTGGTTGATCCTTTCCCATGAATGGGATATCATGGTTGCAATCAAAGATGTGCTTACAGTTGACATGAGAATTATGTATAGAGGATTGTCATGGGGCTAGCTATCCAATAGATTCTCCACTTGTTCTAACATTTGAGTAGGCATTCTTGATGTTAGCCAATCACAAGAGTTGTTTATGACAATTTGGGCTTGTTGTATGATAGCCTCTTGGAGAAGTTTTCAAATAGATTTTGGATCTTCTCTCTTGTTGTGGCAATGGAATACTATTGGATGGTGAATTGAGATATGCAATGCTGGTGTTTGTGGATAGCAAGGTCAAGCTCAAAAGATTTGCCCTTGTACCTTGTTTGGAAGGGAGAGCACACTCAACTTCCTTCATACCAGCTTGAATAGACATGATGAAAAAAAATTGATGGGTGCTAAGGTGCCATTCACAAAGGAACTTGGATGGACTTGTGGAATAGGAGTTGTCTTATTACATAGGTATGGATCTACACAAGAAGATAAGTCTCTAGACCTAAGAAGGGATGAATCTAGGGGATGCCTTAGATATGTTGGCCCTTTGGGTTGGACTACTCCTAATTTTCACAAGTTGGGAAGTCTTTTGGATTCTTGCAAGTGCCCTTTGTGTTTCATGCAAGGCATTGGATGGAAGGATGTATCAAGTGTTGGGATTAATATCTTTGTTATAGCCTAGTGTCAGATGAGTTGATGGATCCCCAAAGTTGATAAAGTTCCAAACCCATACATAAGGTACACTCTCAAACCTATCCTAGGATCTTCTTTTAGGATGTCACTTCTTTGTGTAGGGGAGGATTGAGAGAGATATACTAGGGTGGTGATTCTCCTAGGCTCTCCCCATGGTTTAGGGGCCATGGAACATGTTGAGGCACCCTCGAGTGACTCTCAAGTGTTAGAAAACCCATCCTAACTTAGCAGTACCAAGCTACCAATAGGACACCCTCTTGTTGTAACTCTATCTTAAGTCCTCTTCATTCTACCCTTACTTGGAGAAATACATGGCCCTAATTCTATGGTGGTCATAGATATGTAGGTAGCTAGGAATAAATAGTTTTGGTGTGATGCTAGGCCACATCTTGTACCATATTGTGAGTGATCTGGGGGCGAGGCACCACCCCTTGTAGATGCCTTGATTCCTCTTCCACCAAGGTTGTCTATAGGGTTGCTTGTGTGCTTGTTTACATGGTCCTCATTTTGGACTTGGTTATCCTCTATGAGGTGTGTTTCCATATATATTAAGAAGCTATGTTGCTACTTGCACTCACTCTTGAGTTGCTTGCTTGCTTGAGGTGTATTCCCTAGGTCTTCTACCCCAAATCCATTGGATCTTACTAAATTCCTTGGGGTGCCAAACAATGTTGGGGAAACTTTGTTATACTTATATTTACTTTTTTAGAAATTCAAGTTATGAAAACATGTCGATTACTATAGGCCAAAAATGAGAAAACTAAATTTGGAAACCACATGGTTTGGGTAGGCCATTTAGCTATGGTGTTGAGGGTAGTAAAATTCACTCATTATGCAAAGAGGAGGGAATGTGGATGGGTTGTGCTGGCCGTGATAGGAAACAAAGTCAAAAAAGATACCAAGGTCAAATGTGGGTAAAACAAGAAACCATGAGGGAAAGAGAGCGGGAAAGGACGAGGTCCTTGAATGCCAACAATACTAAATGTTATTAGTATTAAAAACATAATAAATGTTAAGAAAATTAAACTAGTAAACCTTATGGGTGAGAGGAGATTCCACCTAGGGGAGGAAAGAGAGTGGGGAAGGGCAAGGTCTTTAAATGCCTGTAATAGTCAACATGATGAGGAGTGAAATAGTAAACATGTGTGATTTCATCTGAGCACTCTAAACTTTATTAAATAATTATTTTTAGTTAGTTCTTAGAAATATTTCTTAGAAGGATGCTTACTTAGTCTCCTTTGTTTAATAGATTCTTAAGTGTTCAGAACGTTGTTGGGTTGTTTTCTGATAGTAGTGTATGATGAGTTTTGAAATGTTTGCTTTTATGGAACTCTTAGATGTTTCTAAATAATTTATTATTTTTTAGTTGAAGCTATCTAAGGATTTATTTTTCTACTCTGCAAGGATTGAGTTACATGAATATATTAAAGTTTTTGAATATCCTTGTGGTTGGTTGGTTGATTTATATCTCTGTTGTACTAGACTTGTCAAATGGAAGGAAAGGCATAGGGGAACCAAGGAAAGGGCAAGGAACATGAGTACAAGATTAGGTCTAAGAGTGACAACATGGATGGAAATGGATCTATTGATGATCAAGATGACAATTAGCCACTATGCAAGAAGTGTTACCATCGTCTCACAGCATAGTAGATTCAGGAAATGGAAATGTGAGTATTCGATATCTTACTCTTTTAAGAATATGTTATTACTGAGGACGATGGCCATTTTGTTGTTTTCATTCAGTTAGTATGAATTTCATGAGTGTTAGCAAGTTCTCTATTTTCATTGCAACGATTTCAATGAGTGTTTACATCTAGACAAGAAGCAACGACAAATGTTGAGCAAGCAATTAGGCTTGGCCCCGTGTCAGATCAAGTTCTGGTTTAAGAATCAAAAAATCCAAAAGAAGGTATAAACTTTCTACTATACTTAAAATGAATACAAGTTTGGTGTTCATTTTGCTAAGTAGTGTGTTTTGTGTTTTCTTGAAATGTGTGTTTTTCAATTTCAAACTTAGCATGAAAGCCATGAGAACACAATACTCAAGTAGAAAAATGAGAAGCTTAAGCTTGAGATTCTGGTAATGAGAGAAACTATGAGAAAGCCTATCTACACAAATTGTAGGCCCCCAATAGTTTTAGCTGACATGACTCTTAAAGAGAAGTATTTGCAAGAGAGAATGCCATATTGAATAAAGAGGTACATGAATTCCAAATCCTTTTAAAAAATTTTTGGAGCTAGAAGTTGATTGATGGTAAAAAGGTGCTCTGAGTATTTTTTCGATTCTTGTATTTGATTTTCACTATGGGCATGCGTAACTTCAATAATGTTTGATGCCACTGGCTATCAAGCAAGGGGAGTGGTTTGGGTATTGACTCCCCATTTCATTTTTTCCATGACTACTATTTGATTGTATAATTAACTTAAAATTTTTCTAATTTCAATCATGTTCCTCTTCATGTTTGGTTACTATGATATTGTAATTTTCTTTTTCTTGGTCTAACCTTAACGCATTATGTCTTAAATGTATCTCTAGATTTTTAAATAAAAATAAAATTTCAGTTTTAATCTATTTAGCCATATGAATTACCAACAAGGATCTTCCCACCTCTTTTAGAAAATAACATTAAACATGTAATATGCTTACTAGTTACCAAGTGTGGAAGTATTCCTTTGGGGGTAAAATCTAATGAGTGGAAAAGCTCCACTCCTCCTAATTCCACCCTCTAAGAATGTATCGATTTTTAGGACCAAGAATAATTTTGGATGTAACATTTTTAGGTAACTTGCTAGCCTATCTTGTTTCAAGATTTGTAAGATTAAGAGGATGATAAAGTACTTTATTGATAAGCAGTGAGATACCCCTATGCTCAACCATACGAATACGAGCATGCATGCATGATTTGGTCAAACTCCATGGATGGACTAGTTGTGGCACCTAGACAATTATACATTGATTGTAGTTCACTATCTTCCCATCTGGATTAGTGGTAGCTTTGTCAGATATGATATGGTCCAGAGTGAAGCATATAATGTTGTCCTAATTCTACGTTACTCCTGATAATAGAAAAGATAAATTGATTAAATTAATAATGGAAGAAAAACCTAAATTAGCCTATGGTGATGGTATCCATCCCTAACTATCTGTACACATGTTGGACTTCATGGGATTACTACTGGGAATGCCAAGTATTCACACTTAAACGATTGTGATTAAGGCATACACATTCCACTTAATGACAAGAAAAGTAAATAACAATAAATCAACTATTAACTAAAGAAGATATTAAATAATTAAAATCACAAAATTAATCTAATTGAATGCTGCAATGATGAAAGTAATATTGATCTTTATTGCTGATCATGCACATGTCCAAGTATGTCACACTCAAACAAAGGTGTTGTACAATTACAAACATCACACTATGAGCATGCACTAGAATAACTAGCTTGAATGAAAGACACTAAAACTAAACTACCAAAAGAAAAGAACTTCTAACTCCCCCAAAAATTTCCTCTTTAACTATGTGCCTAAGTGCTATATTTATAGGTTAAAACAAGAATCACAATATTGCATATATGATATCATACCTAGGCCACGATATCACATACCCTATATCAAGGCCTGGCATACCATGATTCATCATACCCACACAATTGAACAAATACTCATCCTCAAGCTAATACAATGAGAAATGAGCCCCTTACAAAACATTATGAAGGTATGGGATTATTAACTACTACTAATTAACCATTCCATAGTATGGGAAACACAAAACTTGAACATGAAACACAAAACATAAAATGAAAAATGTTGGAACTCATGTGGTTCCAAAAGGTGGTGACTCCTCCATTGGTGCTTTTCCTTTGTCTAGCCCTATAGGCTTCTAATATTGCTGACAAGTGAGAACCACCTGTAGTTTCTCTTCTTCTATCCAAGGATCATGCATCGTCTATGCTAATGTCCCAATGTTTGATGGGGTTGGCACATCCCATAGACATGGTAGCTGTGGAAACATTTGGTTTGCTTTGACATACCATGAAGCAAACTATCGTTGTTCCTCCTCATAGGCTCTGACTTTATCTCGTAGTTCATGGTAATGTGTTAGCCTTCATGCCAAGTTTGTTACTATATATTTTTGCTTGTGGTAGCTTTCTTTGATCACTTCTAATTCAAAGTTTGCAACTTCTAATTTTTGCAATGTTTTCTTATGTTCAGCAAACTTTATCTCATACTTAGCATAAGTGGTAGCTAACTATTTCTCTAGCTTAGTTCTCAAGCATCCTGCTGTTAACATGGATAAGTTGGCATATCATAGATTTACCAACTCCATGTACTCTGTTAAGTCCTAAATTTGTAGGTCCTAACTTTTTAGTTTCTCTTGGTGTACGAAGGCATATGTATCTAGTATAGCTCGCCAATCAATGTGTTAATCACTAAAAGAGTTAATGTGAGCCTTAACCATATGAATATCCTTTTCGATGATTTCTTTGTACATCCCCACCTAATCATGGAAGTGCTCTTTTAACTTCTCATGTTTCTTGGACTCATTCTACCATGCACTTATCTCTATTATCATCTTTTGATGGATGGCACAAACCTCTTCCATGGAGAGGGTTCTATTTTCCCTAGCCAAGTGATTCATATCTTAGTTAACCGAAACTACTTATTCTTGCATCTATTGAAAAATTTCTTTGAGAACATTATTTTATTTCTCAACTATCATGAATCGAAGATTTTCAGCAACAAGTTGTTTATTCTCCTCCTGTAAGGCCTTGAGAGCTTTAGCATGTGCGTACGTTTGAGCTTATGCCTTGGAAGCAGCTCAATCATCTTGTTCTTTCTCCCTTACCATATTTTTATTTTCTTCCAACAATTTATTCAGTTTCTTAGTTTTGAAAATATCCAATTGGTCAGCTATGATGAATTGGGAAGGATCCTTTCATTTAGCTTGTAGGATGATGAGCTGTTCTTGCAATCTTTGTAGCTTTGCTTCCACATGCTCAGCCCTAACTTTAGCTATGACCAATTTTCCTTTGGTTGAAATGAGGTTTGATTGTATTTCTGTAACATCTTGGGGGATGTCAAATAAGGAAGTTATGACTTGTCCTATTTGTAGCAAATGATCCAAAACATTATCATGTTCTACAGGAGTCATTGAGAAACTAGCCAAAACTTGAGCATCACATGCTCTTGTGAAATCTACTAGTGGCACAATAGGGACATTAAAAGATTCTTTGATGTGGTTTATAACCACCTCTACTAAACCTGCCACATCTTGGTGTTGCATGACCATAACTGTGGCACCTTCACTAGTTTCTAATTTGACTTGGAAGGATTTAGCATTTCTAGAGATCTACTAAGACCACTAAGAGTCTCCTCCTCAAATCAATGAAATGTGTCCACTTGGAAGGTTAACCAAAATAGTGGGTTGCACGACATCATAAATGATCCTAAATAAAGTTTTGGCATCATGACTCCCCCAATTGACCATCTCACTGACCATCTCTTCTAGGGTTAATTTTTCATAAAATTTATATACTTTGTCGTAAGCCTATTTCAACCATAATTTTCTTATGTTTGCATCCAAGCGAGTGGACAAATGAGCAACCTTTGGTCCTTCATTTGGAAGGTTCAGGGCCTTTACAATGGCCTTTGTAGAGAAATCAATAGAAATGCCACCTACATTGGCAATGATGCCTTCCTCCTTGCCATGCTAGAATTGGTATGTTTCACCCAAATACCAATCACCACTTTTTGAGATAATGGACCATAGTGGAGATGCCTTAAGTTGAGTCTTTACTAGTTCAGGGGAAAACTTAGTGAAAGGCCCAAAATTGAGCTCCATATCATAGCTGCAAAGGTGGGCTTCTTTTGAATGGCTTGGAGACATTCAGGGGACAATGCGAGATGTTGACCTGATTCTAGGGCTCTAACTTCACCACCTTTTGGATGGCTAGATTGCACTATTGTAGGGGTTTCCTGATGAATGTTGAATGAGTGTGCCTCTTACTTTGCATGTTCTACATGAGGTTCCTAGCCTCTACCTCCTCTCAAGCATTTAGCTACTCCTTGGGAAGGTCCTACTCGATCTACTCTTTTTAGGGCCATCTGTAATCACATAAAAATCAATGTTACTAAGGTTGTGTAGTGATATTTATCAATTCATACCTTACTCATTTCCTTAATTAATATTCCATAATTGCATAGTGTGATTTTTAGAGTTAGATATATTTTAAAGAAGTGGCTCTAAAAGGTGTCATTTTTGACCTTACATTGTTGGGTTTCATCATTTTCTATACATGTGGCACTTACAATCATTTGGGTGGCCCAGGTGATTGATGAAAATTAACTTGGCATTTAAACATAGAATGTTTCTTTTGTAAATATTGAATTTTTTACCAATATGATATCCTTTAGAAAATAGAAAATTTCAAGAAAAAAAAACAAAGAAAAAATATGTGCACTTCCTACTACAATATCCCCCCACAACTAAGTGGAACACTTCAGGTTCAACTACGATTAGACAGAATTGAAATCGGAATGTTAGGGAGCAAGATTTTATGCTTGGAAGATAGAGATGTAAAGCCCTAAATTGTAAATGAAAATTTCAACAACTCCCCTAGTGTCAAATGAAAGAAACGAACTTGAAGTAGGTAGGATCAGTAGTATATATAGGTAGGGAAGACTCAATATCATGTACCTGGTATTGGGTCGGATGCGATATCGCATCCCCATAAAAATGCATTGAATGTAGGGACTAAGTGGGAATAATAAATTTTTGATATTTAATGAAGGATTGGAGATTAAATTGGAAGCTTTGGGGTATTTATAAAATTAATTTTGAGGCACTAGAAGTGTGTTATGGTGGAGTCATATATAAACATTTGTGAAAAGGGGCTAGGAAAAATGTTGTATACTACTTGTTGAGGTATGATTAATTAAGGGAAAGGATAGTTCACTCAGGTGAGTAGTTGAAGGGTCTAAAATAATGTGTCGTGTGCAATAGGGACAAGTTACAAACATTACACAAGTGGATCCTCCCCAAAGCAGGCTCTAACCTATGTTGCCCTTGTGGAACCACACCTCTAATGTTTGTGAGCATTAGAGAAGTTAAATGCAACATGTACCTATGAGAAAAACACACATGTTAAAACCACCAAGTTGAGATAATAACTCTACATTACACCAACCACAAGTTATGAACATTCAGACAACGAGATGAGATGGACTACAGAAGGGATCGTAGAAATTAGGATATGAGGTTTCTAATGATGGTCACAATGGAATCTTGTGTGTAATTAGTGGTTAAATAACCATGTGTCTAGCTTTCCAAGTTCCAAAGCAACTTCATAGCACATTGTAGTAACACCACATTACTTCATCCCATCAACAAACAATCATAAGCCTACCAGAGTTGCAAGGAGTAACATCACTTGGCATTTTGTCCAAGGCAGGAGCAAGAGAGGAGTGTCATAATGACTCACTCTCTTTCTTTCTTTTTCATTTTTTTCTTTGTATTTCCTTCTCTCTCTCTCTCTCTCTCTCTCTCTATATGGCTCTATGAATTTTCCTACCTTCAGGCATGGGTACATGTCTTTTTAGTGGAACCCACAAAAGATTTTTTTTTAGTGTCATTTCAAGTTGCTCTTACTTTCATTTTTTGTTAGATCTACAAGGATATAGTTACAACCTTAGCAACATGATAGAACATATGGAAGTAGCCAAAGAGAATATATGAATCCCTTTGATGTCATGCCCTTATCATTCCACCTTGATTCTTCACTCATCTCTCTAGACACAATGATTATCAAATTATTTATAGTTGAATGATGAAAAAGATTACCATTGTGACTAGAGCATGAACCTCTTATTAATGGAATAGGTGGATGGATGTTGTGGTCTTAGTGTTCGAATAGTTAATCCCTTATGACTAGGCAACATAAAGAAAAAAATCTCACCTTAATGGGAAACATGATCAACTTATGCATGGTTGAGATTACAATGGAAAATTGAAGAAAAAAACAATTAGAAAAAGTAAAAGAAATGGAGAAATGATGAAAAATTATAAAACAAAAAGACAAAATAACACTTAAGAACCCTAGAAATTAGAATGGGAGATAACCCCCATGAGTAAACATTTGGTCATGGCTAGGATTAATAAGTGGATGAGTAGGATTCATGCATGTATGAAATCTTAGGGACCCATCATGCCTTAGCCACTAGGTGTCTATTGGTGGTATGGTGGCTAGGTAGAGAAATTGTTGGTCACACACCTAATTATAGGAAGCATAGTGGGGTAGGTTAGATGGTGTGTGTACATTATAAGGGAAATTTGTCCCACTATGCAACCCTTGACTATATGGAAATATGCATGGATTTGTATGTCCCTTCACATTGGTGAACTCACTGGATCATGTGAATGTCAGAGTGTGAGGTGGAGGCTTGGATATAGTAATAGGGGCTATTGATGGAGTTAAGGAAGATGTGGCACCAAGTTGAACTTGGGTTGGTTTAGGGGGTGGAGTAGGTTTAGAAGTGTGATTCCTCTTCCTATGGCCATACCTAAAGAAGGGATGCTTCCAACATTGTTTAGGGAACCCATTTTCATTAATGGTAGTAGCACAAGTTACATCCGTTGGTTGGCACAGTGGTGTGGAACCGTCCGATACATCTAATGGCGATGTAGAAGAAGGCAAAGGATGAGAATATCGAGGGTGAGGGGAAGTGTGAGAAGTATGAGGTGGTGATCCCTCAAGAGAAGACATAGGTCCATGGTATTTGGGAGAGTGATAACGACAATTAGAGGTAGAGGATTTAGAATTGGTTGGAGAAAAAAGATGTTGAATATAGTAGGTGTTTGGTTTTAGTGGACAAGAAGGACATGGCTGGCTAGATGGTGGCCTCCCCCAAGCCTATGAGTTTTGCCACTGTGGTGGAGAAAAGTGTTGAGTCTGGTAATAGCTCCCCTAAGGATAGTACAATGTGTCATGGGGTTGTCCATAACTACATTGTGGAATAGGGATGCACCTAAATCAATACCTTTGTATGAATTTTGGATGCAACTTCCCTACCCAATGCTCATATAGATGTGACAAGATTGGGCAATGGCCCTTTGGATGGTCATATAAATAGACATCACATCCATCCCCATTATTTGTATTTGAGACTTTGGCCTCATTACTCTTAGCCATTCTCCCTAGTTGTCAAACAGTGTTCTTAACAGTTTTTGATTTTTGTGCCTTCTATTTATTTTCATTACCAAGTTTATTTTGGATGACCCTCTTCCCAACAGTGTCTTCTAAATTCACACTTTGTTCATTTGCCCATATGGTGATCTGGTTATGCTTTGCCTCAATTTCATCGATCAATTTCTATATTGGCAAAGGTTGGGATTGTATCACCCTTTCAGAATTGTTTGTTTCCTCTTCATTGTAGTTCTAGACCCTTGTTGTTTCTAGAGTTGGGTCCTACTCAAATGCTTTGGCATTCTCCCATTTAGATAATTCTTTCTCTTCTTTCACTAGATGCTCTATTAGTTTTTGACCTAGTGGCCTTGGAGCTTATATAGTTGTCCTTAGGCATACTTTCCAAGGTTCACCTTTGTTTCATTGCTAAGCCCATCTATAATGTGGAGTATTTACTCTTTCTCAGAGAACCTATGACCTAGATATTTATTTAGTAAGGCATAGTATCTATCTAAGGCCATGTCCAAGGGTTCTTGTTATTCTTGTTTCCATCTTTCGTCTCTTCAAGGAAGACACTTGCGCATAGGTCTAGTATCTTTTCGTGAAAAGTTCTAACATGGTTGACCATCGTCTGATTGAATTTTATTTTAATGATCTATACCACACTTTGAATTTATCTATTAGTATCCTAGGAAAGAGCTTAAGCTTTTTCCATTTAGTATCCACATTTTTGAGCACACAAGCATCATGGAAGGCTTGTAAATGATGTTGTAGATTTGAATCATAGCCTCCTGCAAATTTTGGAATATTATTTAGGTTGAGCATAGGTAGTCAACTCTTCTTATAATGCTTGTGAGATATCTTAACAACCTCTATGATGTGCATTAGGCTTTGAGGGACTAATAGAGGTTTATCACCATCAGACAAGTTGTGATTAAAATCTCTATTTGATCAATGGTGATAATGGGGTTTGTGTTCATATTGATGAACTTGAGTATGTTTGTGGGTTTGATTCTTGCTTTTATTCTAACCCTTTTGTGGAGCTCTATCTCTATAACTATGTTCATATTCGTCAGAACTAGACATTGAAGTTGAGGAGGAAGATGAATAGGAGGAATTGGTAGAATAGCCAGGGATTCTATAATGTTTCTCAAGGTCCCTTAATTTATTATTTCTAAGTACCAAGGAGGTCTTAGACCTTGAGGCCTCACTTAGTTTAGGACTAACATAACCTTCTTCAAGATTGACTACCTTAGGTGAATGTAGTCTTTGAGTGTCATTCAGGTGGTCATGGTCATGAAAAATCCCTTCATAAGATGCAGTCCAATCTTCTTCATTGTATATTTCATTAGTTCTCCAATGAATAGGTGTGTTATATGGTTCATAATCATTTTTGCATGAGTGAGACATTGTTGTATATTTGTGTGTGTGTGTTTGAATACTTCTTGAAAGATATATCGTTAATACCCCTTTATAGCGATCTTGTGTAATATAACTAATCTACATAACTAGCACCATCCTTGGCAATGGCGCCAATGATGAGCAGTGAGGTACCCCTACACTCAACCATTTGAATATGAGCATGTATGCATGATCCAATCAAACTTCACAAATGGACTAGTTGTGGCACCTAAATAGTTATATGCTGATCGTAGTTTGCTATCTTGCCACCTGGACTAGTGGTAGCTTTGTCACATATGGTTTAGTCTAGAGTGAGGCATATAATGTTGTCCTAATTCTATGTTACTCTTGATAACAAAAAAGATAAATTGATTAAACTAATAATGGAACCAAAACCTAAATTAGCCTATGGAAATGGTATCTATCCTTAACCATCTGTACACGTCTTGGACTTCACGGGATTACTGCTAGGCATGCCAAGTATTCGCACTTAAATGCTCGTGATTAAGGTGTACACATTCTGCTTAATGACAAGAAAAGTAAATAACACTAAACCAAATATTAACTAAAGAAGGAATTAAATAATTAAAGCAATAAAATTAATCTAAGTGAATGCTGTAATGATGAAAGTAATCTTGATCTTTATTGTCAATCATGCACGTGTCCAAGAACATCACATTGGAACAAAGGTATCATACAATTACAAGCATCACACTGTGGGCATGCATTGGGTATAACTAGCTTGAAAGAAGGAAATTGAAACTAAACTACCAAAAGAAAAGAACTTCTAACTCCCCCAAAAATTCCCTCTTCAACTATGCATCTAAGTGCTATATTTATAGGCTAACATAGGAATCACAATATCACATATACAATATTGTACCTAGGCTACAATATCGCGTACTCAATATCAGGGCCCGACAAACCATGATTCATCATTCATTTTAAATGAAAATTTAAATGTATTTTTCTCTATTATAATCATAAATGGTTAAATGTAAATTTACCATATTTTCCTTGATGTATTTTTCAAGGTAATATTATCATTGTCATGGGTTGGTGTAAAAATGTATGCTTTGGTATGTTTTTAAATGTAGAATTTGATATAAAATTGTAGAAGTGGCAAGTGCATAATGAATGACATGATACTATTTTCAGAGGCTACTAACTTGCCATGGATGACATGAGGAGAACAATCATATCTAGTTTCAATCCTACATTGTATAAATGGAAGTTATTAAATTACTTATGAGGTATTCACAATTAATTTGATGGAATGCCATGATGAGAAAATTGATTGGGTATCTATAATTGCATGGGTACTAATTAAATGTAAAGGAAATGTTATCACAATGCAAATAGGATTGTTAAATCACTTCTTAAAGAAATGTATATTAATTTGATGAGATAATTAATTGTAATGACACAATTTAACACTAAATTTGTATGTTCTACATAACCTTTTATGCAAGCTTGTAACATATAAGTTTTTATGTTTTAGAATGAGAGCTACCTCAAGTCATTAGTTCAAAGAGGTTTTAAATCCCAACAACCTCTCTTTTTAATCCATATTTCTTTTCTATTATAAGAGTTTTTGCATGAAAGCCTAGATCATAGGTTTGATTTTAGTAGGTAATACTCACTTGTGGATAACAAAATTCTACAAATGAAATATTGAAATTTTCACAATTCAATAGATCCAAGAGGGTCTTAGTTGACCATCATCGTCTAGCCTTATCCCAAAAAAATGGGGTTAACTACAAACATAACCATGCTTCAACTTTAAGTTGGACAAGTGAAGGGTGTGAGAATTTGAAAGAATAAGTACAGTTAAGATATGTAGCTAACATGATACTTTAAAAGAATTATAACAATGCCTTAAGTGTGACTAGTAACTTTTTGTCTAACAAGGCAATGAGTTAACTACTTAAGACATCTATTATTGACTAACTTAAATAAGAGGGTCTCAAAAGATGTAAGTAAATATTCAAATTTAAGTAATAAAGCCACTAATTAGTGGCTCAAGTGTTTAGCTCATTACCTTGTTAGGTAAGAGGTTGCCAAATCAAGTCATACTTGAGGTAGCATCATATTCTTTTATAATTCTTCTAATGTATTCTATTCGCTATAATTCTTGGGGTTGTTGGGGTGTTCCTCTCAATGAACCAACTTCCCCTAAACTAACATGAATGAACATGTAGCCATTTTTTCCTATCTGTGATGCTACATCATCAAAATAGTTGCCACATCACCTTCCTCCAAGTGCACCAAGAAGGTAGTAGAGTTTCCTAAGACTTCTAGAAATTACTACTATTTTCAAATAAACATTGTTACCTCTTAGACAATACGATTCAAGTGTGTGGGTTCCTACATTCTTTAGGTAGATCATGTTGACACCATATCCTCCAGCCAGCTGATGATACACGTTACCTCATTTAGATGGCTTAGGATTGATCAATAAAGAGATGAATCATCACTCAATCTTGCTTGCTACTATTGCAAAAGTTACTCTTGGAGTTTATGGATGCACTCCATGGTAGTAAAAGGCTCATGCATTGTTTCATGAGTGGGTAGTTGTGGTGGCTACTCATCTTCTTTTGTTGTGGTAGCAAACTTATATTTCATCATCTCCACCCAAGAGGTAGCAAGAGCATGTCTAACTATGTTGTTGGAATAGTGGCCTATTACTCCTATTTTGCACAATTTTTGAATTAGACATGGAAAGGGGAGTGCCTTCCTACTATGTTCTTTTTCCTTGAATCACTTTACTATATTGAGATAGATCAATTGTGGAAGGTTAACCAAGAATTTTTTTTCTTAAAGTGGTGCACACATGGACAGAAAAGATTATCACCTTGCTTTTCCTCACTATCAAATTAATATGGTAGGCTATGATCTTGAAGTAAGCATGTTTTTCTATTGTAATTGTACCATATTCTTTGTAGTCCACTCCATAGCATTACTAGATCCACTTATTTTTCACCTCTTGATCTATTTGCAGTATGATCCCTACCAAATTTATCCTAGTTTCAAGAAATCTAAGAACCTGAGAAATTGCCTTCATCAAGTAGGACATACTAGTGTCCTTGATCTTCATAGTTGCATTAGGCTACCTATTGTTATAGAAGATATATGTATCTCACATGTACCACTCCGTACTAGAAGTGATGATGGACCACATGGGAGAGCTCTGCAATTGAGTTCTAATGTCTTCTATGAAAAATTTCAATAAGGTTCCAAAGTTTAGTTCTTGGAGAATCGAACATTGAATTTCCTTAAACTATATCTACCTAAGGCAAGAATCTGTCAAAGTGACATTAAGGTTTGTCCTTGGTCCTAGTGCCTCATCCTAGTGGAATTCCTATATTTTAGCTTGGGGAATCCAATGGATAGATTCTACTTAGGGCTCCTCCCAAAGAGGTCTCATTGCATGAGTTTCAGGTGCCTGCTCCTATGGTTGCTCTTTCTATTGGCCCCTTCTAGTTCTATGCCACTTGTCCCTTGGTTGGGATGGTCCTCCTTCCTATATATGCTTAATTCTTAGTGTCATTTATAATTACAACATGACCAAGGATTAGCATTTAATGTGTAACTTTGGAACACTTGAGTACCTTATCTCTTTGGATTAGTTACACTTGGCTAAGTTGTGACCATGGCAAGTTTGTTTATTTTAATATCATTTTATTCTTATTTCATTTTAGTATCTACTAGAGTTCATTGAAAAGGATTAACTCTTATAAATTAGTAATTTTAATATTATTTTATTGGTTAAACCTTTTGATAGTTACAAAAAATTCAAAAAAATCATCAAAAACCTAAGGTTTGTGGCCCCCATGATCTAGAGCTCACCTCTGATAATTGCAAGACTAAAGGATGGGTTTAATCAGAAAAGTAGTTTGAAAGTTATGGACTCTAGAAGCTTTTCAACTCTAAAAAATGCAAAAATGCCTTCCCCATTTGAGAGAAAATGACAAAAAATTTACTAAGTGTTGCACTATTTATGAAATTTTTATGCTACTTCAATGGGATCCCATTGACATGGCTAAAAGATAGAATGTTTTATCATTAGAAAGAGTGAAGAAAAAATAGTTTTTACATGAAATTGATATTCCTAGGGATCCATAAGAGCCAAGAACATGATGAAGTGCTTGAAGAGGGCTAGATAATTCACAAAAAGAAGATTTAATGGGAGAATGATTGAGGAAATTCCATGAAGAAGTGCACAATTGGACATAACTAACATGGAATGTAGAAGGTTTTGAAAGTAAACATGCCTAAAGAATGAGTAACTTAACTAGCCTAATCAAGGAGTGTGTGAGTGGATCCTCCCCATAGTAGGCTCATTCCCTTGATTCCCTTGCATGTGCTCAAACCAAGAAGTCCTTGGACCCCATGGGTGACTAATGGTGGTAGTTATTTAATGACCAAAGCTACAAAGAAACTATCTAGGAACTTTGATGCATCAAAGTAAGACATCGAATAATACATAAAAATAGGTAGTGAGGTGAGGTATGAAAAGCATAGGCAAATAAGGTAGAGTGTGGAATGGAGTCTTGTATCATAGTTACATGAAGTACCTTGTGGATTTTTGTGGTTAATATGACTTGATAACATAAATCCTTAGTCCAAATTAAAACCAACCACTTTTAGTGACTTTGCATTGACACTCTAAGACTAGTCCACCCTCCCAAGGCATAAGAATACCACCACAGATCATCACCATTCCTAAAAGAGAAGAAAAGAGAAGTAGGAAGTGAGATGGCCATTAGTTAGAGGGGACCTCTAGGCATAGATAACATATATTTCTAGTCCCATATCTAGTTCTTGTAGCCCGTTATTTTTTTGTAATAGGTGTGCTTTGAATTCCCATTATTATTATTATTATTATTATTATTATTTAATTTTTGGATATTTGGATGGGAACCACACCATGCAAAGTCTTTACTTCTTGTTATTGGTCATCAGTAGAATGGTGAGAAATCCATGAAAACACCCATGAAGACAAAAGGGTAGGCAAGTACAAATAGTGTTAACTCCCCTCAAAGTCACACCCTTAGCTATTGATTTAAACCTTCCCAAGTTTGGAAACTACCAATGTCACAAATTCATTAAAAGTTTCATTTAAAAAGGAACTACATAGTTCCATAATAAGAAAACACCATAGAGTTTCATGGATGGGTGAATGACTTGAAGTCAATACTTGTTATCATGAAAAAGAAACCATTTCTTAGTTATCAAAACCAAAATTCAAAGATAAAATCCAAATAACAACCAAATAACATTATAGTACAAACCACCATCAATCAACAACTATAGTTACACTTAGTCCTAATGACAATAAAGGAAAACATAATAAAATATAAGAAAAATTCCAAATCAAATAAAGAAAAATATAGAAGAAATAATAAAATATTTAAGAAAGATAAAAATCTACTAAAAATGTTGTAAAAGAAAAAATATGAAAAACTAAGGAGCTACATTATTTGATTTAGCATGGATGACCATCTTCCGAATGAATGAGTTGGAAGGCAAAGATCCAAAAACTTGAGCATGCTAGTTCATCTATTGAGGTGTTCTTATAAATGGCTCTTTTAGGTTCATGGAAAGGTTTTATTCACTACATGTTGACTAGCAACGTTTTATTTCAACTTTCAAGTTTGTAAATTAAAACGATCCCAAAGGAAAAGGTTTCATAGATAACCTAAGGCCTCTTTCATAATGTTTGAAACATAGTTCTTTGTGATACATGTATGGGATTTAAGTAAAGGCCCCTATTTGTGAATTCAAATTTTTATTTCCTAATTTTAAGGTCATGTCATTATTTATTAAATACCTTGTGCACTTTGTTAGATAATAGGGTCACCCATCAATTATCATCTAGGAAGTTTAGGTTTATTAATCTTTCTTTCTGTGCTAGACTTAGGTCAAGGTCAAGGTCACAAGCTATTGATAGTGTAAGAAGCTTAGTTTGGATTGGAAGTGTTGGCAATTTACTATACACAAGTTCATAGGGAGAGTAGCCAATAGGAAGTTTCCAAGTGGAGCAATAGGTCCAAATGACATCGTTGATTTTCATGCTCGAATCCCTCCTATATTTACTAATAGTTCTTGTTAGCATTTTTGTGATTTCCCTATTTGTAACCTTCACTTAACCATTAGCTTGGGGATGGTAGAATGTTGTTAATTTCAGTACAACACCCAAGCATTGCATGAGCTTCTAAAAGGTAATGCTTGTAACATGAGTTCCATTATTAGAAATAAGTGCACATGGCATTCCAAATGTGTTTACAACATTTTGTTATATAAACCAAGTAGCAGTAGAAGATGTGAAATCAATGATGGTCATAGCTTCTGCCAATTTTTTATAGTAGTCAACAATGACTATAATGTATGCCTTTCAATTTAACATGGGAGTGATGGAACACATGAAGTTAACACCCTAAATATCAAATGACTCTAGTGGTTGGATCCACTACTAAGGCCTCTTCATAAGAGTGGTCATTCCACCATCATGTTGGTAGCATTCATAGGAGAAAATGAAGTGGTCAACATTCCTAAAAAGTGTTTCCTAGTAATATCCTACCATGATAATGACTAGCTTTCCATCTTTTAGAAAAGCATATTCTATTCTAGCTAGAAAATTTTTTAACTTAAGGAGCTCCAGTTTAAAGTTCTTAGGATTTTTCAACTCTTCCTAATTTGTATCATCATTTTCATTAGAGAGTTAAAAATGTATTTTCTCTATCTCATCCATGCCTTTGATATAGGCACTTGTCATGCTCTCAGTCTATTCAATGCAAAAAGTTGAGCTGCTCTAAGATTTATCAATTATCCATTAGATGCCCTCCTATTTTGTGACTACTGTGTATAGCCACTTTTGGATTTCTATGGCATCTATACACTACCTACATGATATTATTATTATACTTCTCACTATCCAAAAATTTTGCATGTAGTGGCACGTTATTTCACTGTATGTGATGTGTGGAATGTACTCCCTCTCAATATTTTCAAAATTATTTTCATCAAGTCGTAGCTCCTCCTCATTATCATAAAACAAGATCTCCCTTTTGTAGATGCAAGGGTCTTTATTTTATTTCTCTACACTTTTCTTTTTCCTTAGCTCTCCTTCTTCTTTGGCCACATGCTCAATTAGTCTTTGGATCTTATGGACTCTTAGTTCTGAAAGTCTCCCTTGGGAATAGATTCTAAGATTTCTCCTTGTTTCTATTCAGAGCTCATCTATGATATGGTGGAGCTGCTTCTTTTAAGAAAATCCATGGCTTAGGCATCTATGTAATAAAGAGTAATATTTTTCCATGGTCACATCCAAGAATTCATGTGTTCCTTGCCTCCACCCTTGGATCTATTTCCTCAAATTAGACAATCAAGAGTATGTTTGATACTTGTCATTAAAGATTTCAAGCATCATACTCCATCATCTAATTGATTTTGATTCTAAGGACTAGTACCAGCTTTCAGCCCTATTGATGAGTGTCCTAGGGAATAGCTTTAATTTTTCCCATTCATTTTCCACATTCTATAAGGCATAGGCATCATGAAAGGCTTGGAGCTGATTTTGTGGATAAAAATTTTATCCTCCTTCAAACTTGGGGATATTGTTCATTTTCAACCATTTGATCCTACTATCTTTCACATGCCTTATTAGAATTCTCATAACCTCTGTAATGTTTAGCATGTTTATGGTTCCAAGTAGAGGCTCATCATAGTCATAGCCCCTATGATGACCCTGATGCTTATGATTCCCTTTGTTATCCCTTCGTTCATAGTGGTGGACCTCCCTTGGTTTCCCACACTCCTAGTCTTTATTATTTTGGTGGAGTCTATGATCATCTCTATTCCACAAGTTACCTCCATCACAATCTCATCCTCTACAGCTTCAATTAGAGCTAAAGGAGGAAGAAAATGAGGATGATGAACCTAAAGAGGATGGAGGACTAGCACCAAAATAGTGCCTACTAATTTCTCTTCTTTGGTCACAAGAATGATCACCATGTTTATCTTTATCATGGTCCTTATCAATGTTTCTACCTTTACTCCCTTCTTTGGAGCCCCCATGATCATGGGATCTATTCTTCCCCAAACCAAGGTTATTTGCAATCGACTGTAAATTCTAGTTATGGCTCCCTTCATCAAGGCGAAGGGAAGGAGAGGCAATTTATTGAGAACCCTTTGAGAAGGGATTCTCTCCTTCCATTTGGGCTAGCAAGAACAATGGGTTTATGAACCATTTTCCCTTTTACACCTTGTAGTAAGCCTCCTATTTCTAATCTTTCTTTCTTTTTACCTTAGTGGGATGATAATCTTAATAGTCATGATCTTGCATAATGTATTAGCATTAAGCCCTATGATGCCTAGTTTCATGAGAGTATGGAGCAAATTTGCAAGAATTGATCAATCAAGTGGCAACACAATGTTTCCCTCCATTTCCCTCCATCACATCTATTCATTTTATTGTAGGATGAAGGTCAAGTCTAGAACATAATGACTTGAATGAGTATAGATCACTTTGCATTGTTGGGGCATAGGTGGTTTTGGGCCTTCACATCTTTGTTGATTGGAACCACTTTCATATGGTAGTGGAGAATCTCCCCTATGAGAAAAAAACATATTACATTAGAAGGAAAATAACATGCTTTTGTTGTTATTATTATTTTTTCTTAATGATATCGACTCTAGGGTTTGTTACAATGTTGTTATATAATTTCACTAACTCCTAGGTAGTGCACATAGCTAACTAAAGTTCATAGTAATGATGCTAATGACAAGCAATAAATAGTTCCTACTCCCAACCATATGATTGACTAAGTGATCTAGTTAAATTCTATAGAATTTATCTCTCTAAGTACACTGGGTCTCAATAGTGAATCTAATGAACATGATCATTTTCTTCTCATTTTAGATTTTTCATTTAATTCACATAAGTTCTAAAACTAAAGTAATTACATGCTTGATTAAATGAATAGCTAACTAATTCTTAGTTAATCCTAACATAAGCATCCATTTCCACCTTTTGTACACATCTTGAAAATGTTGCAATGCTACTAGGTTATCAAGCATAAGGGCTACTAAGATAACCAAGCACCCATATATGCTCAAAGTGGTCATACTTATGTGCATTAACTAATCACTATGATTTAATTACTTAAATTCATTAAAGTAAATGGCCTGAATAAGATATGCATGAAGTAAACATTAAGCTAAGTTAAATTCCTGCAAGGTTTATCAAGAAAGCTTATCTTTATTGTCATTCACATTAGGGTGCTTAGGTACATTAGTGCTAGAATAAAGATCCGTATACTTCTCAACTCCTATCGTAGGTACTTAGAAAATATTCTAACTCTAGGAAGATAAAATTTCAAGAGTTTAACTATCAACTAATGATAAAATTCCATAAATTCAGTTGGTACATGCATTTATATGGGTGACACAAGACACTATGTTAACATGTACACATTAATGTAGCAAACCATGCATCAATGATATCCCATTGATGTGGTCAACCCACAATGACTCATCATCAACAAAGAGGGGCCAATGAAATACAATTAATAAATTGAAGGTTGAAAAATTTTAACATTGTAACTTTCATCCTCTGAAACTTGAGTCTAAAATTTCATTGTAAAATGCGAATATTGTAATCCATAAGATGAAATTTCACATAATTTAACTTTTGGGGCTGAAAAAATGCCTTATTAGTGGTCATTGCCTTAACCCCTAGATGAAAAACATCATATTATGTTGATATTTTGGCTTGAGAGGATCAAAAATGCCTTTTGGATTCCAAAATTGGCATTTTCATGTGTTTTGTGAGGTGTAAAACATTTGCTATGCTAGAAGTAACTATGTCAAGCATTGGCAGGTAACATTACATATGCCCAACATGGCACTAACAACCCCTAGCATGGGTGTCAAACCCCAGTGTGGGTGTCATACCCCCAACATGGTTCCTAAAGGTCTAGCATTGCTCTTGGAAAGCCAGCATGGGTGGAGAAGTTAGCATAAATAAAATTCTCATTTACTATTTCTAGTAACTAGAATGCTTTTGATACCTTGGAGATATCAAAACTTACCATACATAAAAAAAATGTTGGATTTGGACACCTACCACACCTAAACATAATAGTAATCTATCAACAATTATGGAAAATTTTGCAATAAAATTTATTGTTGTAATGATGAAAAACGTCGGTCACTAGAAACACCGAACGAGAGTCCGTGTACATAGTTCTAACCCTGCATCCGTGCAAGGGCCGTGCTAGAGAAGACAAATCTGATGTGCCATGAATGGTCTTGTCAATCAGACAGGGACTTATTTGATCAATAAAACCTTTGTGATAATTGGATGGAAAAAGGATGATCCCAATGAGGAGATATAATTTCATTAATCCTGAAAGTAATTGAAATCTATGTAAACAATTTAAAGCAATTGCAAAATCTGTATAAATAGGATGCAAGAAATCAGATTTATAGAGAGTGCAATCCCAAGATCTAGGATTTAACTTATGAACAAAATATGTTGGATACAATGATTATAGGTGGACTTCGATTTGGACGAAGCACATGCTAGCAGCAAGAAAGTTATTTAAAGATGAAATAAGCAAAGGTCAATCTACCTTGTTCTAGCCAATCTGGGTGCAAGGAAGTTAGACCCGAGGCAGAATATCTGTTAACCGACTGTTTCTGATCAAGGGCTCTTGCCAATCACCTTTGATGTTCTCACGATCACTAATCCTCTTTTGCTCTCTTGCCAATCTTGAAAGAGAATTTTTTCCAACCCTTTGATCTTTTTCAACTAGAGCATTTATAAGGTTAGGGTTAGGAGAAAAACACAGTTTAGATGATGTGTGTCCTGAACTTATAAGATGTCATTAACTTGATGTGTTTGTGTTTGAAGCTTGCGGTGCCATGCTACATTACACTCTGAAGCGTAACACGTCATAAACCACTCTTGTTGGAGCTTTGGTGACCAAATTTTCTTTGATTATGCTGCAATATGCTAGAGAGTGCATCATGACGTATGAACTTCTAATGCTTGTATTGTGCTATCTCTGTCATTACTTACATTACGGTGTGTCATGCAAGTTCACACTGCATAGCGTAATTCAGCGTAAAATAGCAAACTTGCAAAAACTTGAAGTGTTGTCGCCGCGCTTCCTTTGGTTCTGATCAATCCTTCTAGGGTTTATTACGCTACACTGCATAATGTAGCGTAATAGGCCCCTTAACCGAAAAACTTACTGAAATGTGTGACATGCTGTAGATTGTTGCTTAAGCCTTGAGATTTTACTGGGTCATTGAAGTCTCGAACTTTTACCATCTCTATTGTTGTGATGGATTGCATTTTGGCATTACGCTGCGTTATGCGACCTTATGCTATGTTGCGTAATGCAGGGTAATATGCAAAAAGCTAAGATTCTTGAAACATAGAAAACTTGCAAAGTTTGGAGGCTTCCCGTCGTGCACCCCTTGTCTTGTTCTATCTTTTGAAGTTTACTTTTGTTGTGCTGCACAATGTGGCAGGTCAGACCGTTAATCAAAAAAAAAGAAACTTGCTGAGTTGCGCCTTGTCGCAAATCTTTGCCTGAGTCACCAGATTTTGTTGAACCGTTGAGGCCTCAAAATTTTCATGGTGTTTCAATTGCCATGAAACCTATTAAATCCAAGCTTAAGAACCATGAAGGAATTCCATGAATTTTGAAGTTCCACATTGTGGCATTCAAGATCTTTGCAAACTTAGTGTAGAACAATACTTTTGGAGATTTTCCACCATGGAACGTATATCCATTGTAACCATTTTTTGACCCTCTAAGATTGTGTAAACTTTGGTAGCAATGCTGAACAACTTGGGCATCAAGACTCCCAATGTGGCTCTTGTTTCCATCCAAAACCCCCCAAAAATCTTAGCCCTTTAGACCAACAATGCTACAAATCCAGTGAGGAGTACAACAAGGTTTTATGATTTTGCAAGTTGTGGAGCATCTAGACCATGGAGCTAACTATCGCATTGAAAGCTAATAACTTCAATAGTATCTAAACACTCATTCAAGTGAACCCTTTTCTTCTTCAAGCATCCTTTATATACATTTTTGAAATCTCTTTATTTTTATCATAATAAAGTTCATAGCTTCATTTGTTGTGCCAATGAGCATAGATTTATTTTTCATTTTGTGCATGATCCTTTTTACAATCTCTATGTTCCTAAGTAATCTACAAGATTATTCAAGACACCTTGGATCTTATTTTTCAAAGGCCCTTGGATGCCAAGGTTAAAGCTATTCCTCCTAGGATCTTTGGTTTTCTAGCAATAAAATTTTCTAGTCACTATAGGTATGTTAGGCCAATGAAAATAATTAGAGTGGATTGGATGAGTCTTTGAGGATATTCTAATATAAAATAAGGTAAAATTGGATGCTATAATACTATTGACATGATGGATCATGCAAGTAGCCCATAGTTAGGGTGTTTAGCTTAAGATAGACCAAAGAAATGCAAGTCACTCCTCCCCAAATCAAGCGTATGCCTATTATGCCCTTGCATACCTTCATCAGAAGGAGTTCATGGGCACCAAGGATGATAAATGATTATTTTAAGTTAAACTCCATATCCATAAAATGAATTTTTCTATGGTTATGCTATCTAGAAAATAAAAATGAACAATTTTACATGGTATCATGTAGTGAGATGGTATAAAATGGAGTAAATGGTAGAGAGAGAGAGAATGATGGATAGATAATTTGCATTTTGGTTACATTAGATTCTTGGTAAAAACTATGATTATGATAATTTGATACTAGTTCATTCCAAGTCTATACCAAGTCCATTCCATTTATAGTGATCTCACATTAGCATATTCCTTCTCTTAAATGATCAAAAAGTTCATAAGTACCCCAAAGAACAATCATCACACTAAGAGAAGAAGGAAGTAGGTAAGACCTTAGTTATAGGAATGCCTTTAGGCATGGATAACACAATATTTTCAACCCCATAACTAGTTCTTATATCATAATATTAATTCTAAGGGGTGTGCCTTCAATTCCCATTCTTGTTTTTTTTTCTTCACAGGAACCACACCATGCAAAGACATGCTTCCTTTTACAATCAACAATATGAATGATGATATACTAGTGGAGTATCATACAAATTTAAAAGGAAATTTTAGAGAATAACACATAAAATCTCCTTGAGTTCACACCATTTTTCATTCCCACTTGATTCTTTCTGATTTCCTTGGATAACAATATCATTAGTTACTATTAGTTGTAATGTAAAAGAACCTTCATGCTTCCAAGCATACCAATTTTTCATGGAACAAATGGAATGGATGGATTTTGTGAACTCACTATCTAATATCACTAGAAAATTAATATATTTTTAGTAGAGAAAAAAAACTAAGGACAAAATTTGGCCTTTTATTTAATTAATCATAATATTGATAGCTACCTTGAAAAACTTTCCAAAATATTCAATAGCAATGAATAAAATCAAAGATTTCTAATGAGCTAGAAAAACTTTGGTGCTAGATATCTTTAATTATTATCTTTCATTCATTATAGAGAAGTCACCTCATCTGTGACTAACTTGCGAGTCGTATCCCATGGAGGAATAGTTCAAAAGTCAAAGAATCATCAAGACAATAAATGGTCAAAATCAAATCCAAAAAAGTTCCACACTTATACTTATCACTCATAAGTAACATTATGAACCTTTATCCTAAATTCTAATTACAAGTTCAAGAATAAATATTTATAATTAAATCAGATTAAATTCAAAGTTACAAGCATATATGATGATGAGAATTACAAGGGAGACTTCACCTAAATTATGATTTTGCCTTATTGTTTGGACAATATAGCAACATCAATAACCCAACACTAGACTTTAATGATTTATGGCTACCACAAGCTTTCAACAAATTCTCACTTAATAATTCCTCAAAGGAATTATACTTCAACTTGACATGGTTTTTGCATGGGAATCAATTCTATACTTTCTCTTTTTATGTATACATATTTCTCTCTCTCTCTCTCTCTCTCTATCTCTTTCGTTTGTATTTATACTCTAAGGATATCTAAAGTGAAATATGTAATAATCAATCCTTATCATAGGCATCAATGTCAGTCAATATCTACTTTGTCAATTTCCATTGTAGCCTTGATCTTCCATGATCATCATCGCAAGTTGCTTGTCTCTGTTTTGATTGATATCTAGATTTGCTCCTTCTAGTCAATCCATTATATCAATCCTTTTCACTATCACTATCTAGAACTATAACTCTTGTATTGATCTTTCTCACAACCTCAATTTCAATCGATATTATCTTTATCAATCTTTATCAAAACTTTGATTACCTACAATAGCCAAAATAAACGTCATTAGTTCATATCACATTAGGTAGCAAAAATAAATGATTTTTGATATGTTAAATGATAAAAAAAGTGAATTAATATATCCATTACTATTTACATAAAACATTCTATAAGGTTGAACAATTTCTAAGAAGACTAGATGAAATTAATAAAGAAGAAAAGATGAGAAAATATATAAACAAAAGAAAAGAAAAAATATATATAATAAATAATAAAATATTAAGAAAAGGGAAAACATAGAAAGAATGTAATAAATAGAAAAGGTGAAAAAGTGGTTATCCTTATCAACATGATAGATGGATTGCCATCTCCCCCATGACTATGTTGAGGGGAGGAGATCAGAAAAATAGAGCATATTTATTCCTTCCCAGAGATGTTAATGTTGTTGGTTACTTGAATTTCCAAGAATGACTTAAATTGCTATATGTTATCTAACATATATTTTTGAGGGCTAGATGACTGAAAAATAGTCATTCCCCTAGAAGGAAAAGTGAAATGGATGATGTAAGGTCCTTCTCATAATGTTTGGAACTAAGTGTGTTGTGGCACATTCATGGGATTCTAGTAAAGAACCTTAGTATTAGGTTGAAATGTAACTTTTCTTATCCATGCATCATGATGTTTCTTATGATATGTCTTATGTACTTCGTTCATCATCTAGACTATTCATTGGTTTTCATCTAGCACATTAACTATATTTTTGGGCAATATTAATGTCTAATTCAAGCTCAGAAGCTATTGTGAGCATATGGAGTTCAACTTGAATTAGAAGTTTTGGTATCTTTCTATACATTAACTCATATAGAGAGTAGCCTATATGAAGCTTTTAAGTTAAATGATATGCCCAAAGAACATCATTAAGTTTGGTACTCTAGTCTTTCCTATGTCTACTAATAATTCATGTTAGAATTTTAGTAATCTCTTTACTAGTAACTTCAACTTGATTGTTAGCTTGGGGATGATAGGGCATTGTGAGTTTATGTTTCACTCCCAAGAATTGCATCAATTTCAAAAAAGTAGATCCTACAAAATTTGTTACATTATTTAAAATTAGTTTTCTAGGAACACCAAATCAATTTACAACCTGATGTCTTATAAACTGAGTTGATGTGGTAGATGTACATTCTAAAATGGCTATAGCTTTAGCCCACTTGTTGTAGCATTTAATAGAAACTATATTGTATTCCTTCCTATTTAACATGGGAGTGATTGATTCCATAAAGTTAATTTTCCAAAGGTCAAAAAATTTCCACTATTGTAGTCCTTCCATTTGTATAGTTATTCCATCTCATTAACATCATTTTCATGAATGGGAGAAATGATGAGTATCTTTAAATATTTTTAGTCAAAAGTATCCTAACATAAGGATCTTTGTATCTATCCTTCTATTGGCACATTTTTTCCATTTCATGAAACACAGTTAAGAAGTATCATGAATCCAGAATTTGAAGAATCATTTTTTGAGAATCGGGACTATGATTTTACTGGCTTTGTGACAGCCTCCATGGAGCCATATTTCTAATGAATAGATAACATTATTGGAAGTAGCCCTGTAATAATATAATAGGAAAACAATTGTAGTCTTACAAGGATAAGGGAGAGATCCTCAATCAAATATATGATGATGACGACGAAAACCACTGAAACAGGAACAACTAGCAGAATCAGTGCGGCCAACTAAATGGGAAAAAATGGCAAAAATGGCATTGTAGAACAAGAGGAGAATCAAAATGACAAAGATAGTGTTCTTTCAATGGATAGTAGGGCAACAACAAAAATTCTTCGCATTAGTTGAGTTAGTTAGAGGAATGGGGTTAAGGATGCAAACACTGGAGAAAAGAAACAACCATCGTTGAATAGGTCAAATGTTTTCATTAGAGTAACACGATTGACATAATCATATTTGTAATAAAATTTCATCGCCATCATCCCTGCTATAAAAACCACCGAATTTTCAACACCACTACTCACTTGAGCAAGCCACCATCAAAAGATTAAAAAGATACAACAATGAAGACCATAGTAGCTCTGTTTTCAACAGTGGCAGCGTTGTTGATAACTACCAAAGCAACGAATGAGGATCCTTTGCAAGGTTTATGCATTGTAGAAAATGCAAACGTCAAGGGCATATTCATAAATGGAGTTTCGTGCCTCAATTCCAATACTGCCACCATTGAGAATTTCAAAACATCTACACTTCCAAAGCCTAGAATGCCCAATGCAACATTTGGATTCACGATGACATTGACAAAGGTCATGAATCTACCCCGGGTCTCAGTCTGGCGTAGCAAAGTGATGACCAGGCACGTGGTATATGGATACCTCAGTTGGAAAAGCAGCAGCAACAGTAGTAGTCACTCAAGAAACCATGGAATCCACTTGGAAATCCAGCCTATGGTGCCGAGAGGGTTTTGACAAGAAATCTACATGATGCGGGCATTTTGCCAGACAAACCAGCAGTGCTTGTCATTCTCGACTGACGGCACGATCCTCTTCCTACATCAACGTTGCGAGCTGACAAAGTTCAAGATTGGTACAACAACCGAAAAAATGTTGCAGGCAGCACCAGAGGCAAGAGCTCGAGAAATCTTGCAAAATGAGCTCCATGGCCAGCCATTTATGCTAAGGTTAGGGTTGATCCATTTTTTGGCGTGCAACCTCGTGAGGATGTGCTTGCTAAGAAGGAGCTGAAGCTAAAGTTGCCAAAACTTTTGCCAAAGAAAACCCTCATCAGGTCAATGACCGCATCATATTCTTTGCTACTATTTTGAAGACAAAAAAAGACTACCGTTAGCAAACTCATCTGAGGAATGAGATGCAGGAAACAAAACTACAGATTTCTGTGGCAAATATTGCAGACCTCTTTCCGATTCTTGACAAAGTTGTCCAATATTCTTTTCATTTTTTTTGATGGGAGCAACTGCTACAATGAAATATAGGCAACCCTCTTTACAGTTTTTGTTGTGCTGCAAGATCACACATGGTTCGGAATGTTGATTAATTTGATGGTTTTACCACTTATTTATACAAACGGCGTAAACATCAAGTTAGGGGCCAATGATATAACTCCCCAATAGATCCCAATAACTCTATAATATATATATATATAACAAGTGAATTTTGTATTTTTTATAGTGATAATAACTTCTTCTAGAAGTTATAACCTCCTATGGTAGTTATAACTAATTCTCTATAATGTTGTAACTTTTTGTGGAAATTATAACTTCCTAGACTTAATCCCATGATGTTTGTAACCACTACAAAGGCCACTTGGCAACTGAATGAGCCACTTGGCAACTAAATGGAACACTTGTGACCCATAGCTTTTTATCTCCATGATGGTTATAACCACCCAAAATAGTTACAACTTCCTAACTTTTTGGGCAAGTAATGTCTCCTAACTTGTTGGGCAAGTAAATAACTTCCTTACTTGGGAGAGAAGCTAGCTAAGATATTTTAGAATCTAACTACCTTCTGAAACCTATAAAAAGGCTTCAGGGGTTAGAAGAAAATGCGGATCACACTTGGGATCACACACTAGAGGATATTGGGGACTACTAGCTCTCACTTGGAGACACACTTTGGAGCTCTGAAAGAGCATTTGTAAAGAAGACATTGTGAAAGATTGCTTGTAAGATGACTTACTAAAGAAAAAATTTCAGCCTTTTTGTCATAGTCCTGTGAGTTATGCTTATTATTTTTATTTTGTTTAAATTGTTTAGGTAGTGGTTTAGATAGTATCATGCTTGGCAAGTAATTTTGGGATTTTTAGATTGCTCTTATTGTTCTTGTTGCATAATAGAGATTTATATTAAAATTTTTCAATAGAAGTGCTTGTGTTTGAAAGCCTTAAGAGAATTTTAGTAGTAAATTTTATTATGTGCAATGTATAAGAACCGCTATTGGGATTGTTGTAAGAGAGCCTCTTCTTGTAGTCAAGTCATTGAACGATTCAATAGTCAAGAGGGTTCAGAAAATCTTTGGTATTTTGATAGGACCAGAATAGCTTCTTTTATCTTTAAAGTGAATCTTCNTTTGAGATCTTTACACAAATCTGCTTTCTTTTTCTCTTATCTCTAATTTCCATTGAATCTCACTCTATTTCTAGTTTTCTTGTGGAACTTTTTCTTTCTCTGGGGAAAATTAGAAGTAGATTCATAGATTTGTGCTTAAATGTTTTTACAAAATTTTATTTGTTACAAGTAGGTATTATAAGAACCGCGTAGACTAGGCAATTGAATAAAATAGAAACTCTCAACAACTCACAGTACTTGACAAAGTTGGCTGAATCTCTTTAAGATTAGCCATTTGTAGTTTACACACAACGTAATCATTTCATTTTTCAAAACTGCATACCGCAACACCACACACACATACTCACATTAACTATTGAGTTTATTTGGAGGTATCTGGGCCTTGGTGTTGCCAGAGACCAACAAGCACCTAAATCTTGTTCAAGGATACTCGTTGGCAGTCGTGTCCCAAATGGTCACCAACACCTTCTTCCAACATTGTGGCCCCTACAAAAATCTTCATGATCATCTTGAAGGATTCACAATTGATTTGCATTAGGCATACACTATAGAATTGGGCCATCAACACAAACCTTATAAAGGTTTCCTTGGATCTCTATGTAATGCTTGACTTTATGAAGAAACTATCATTTCTTCTTATTATACCATTCTTCTACAGTCTCCTTTGTGAGAAGATAGGAGAGAAACTCATCATACTAATTGGTAATCCTTGGATATTGAACTTTGATGAACTTACCAAAGAGGAGTTCATTTTGAAATTGATTAGATAAGGATTCCTCATCTTCCTTTCTATCCCATCTTAACCAAGACAAATGATTAGCAACTATGTTCTTAGTTCTTTCTCTATCGACCATGGTAAGTTCAAATTCCTATAAAATCACCAACCACCATATGACGCAAGGACTAGCCATAAGCTCATTCATTAGGAAATACATTATACTATGATCAGTGTACACATAAATTTGGTATCCAAGCATGTACTGCTTGAATTTTTTCAAGCCATATGCCATTTCAATGAGTTCTTTCTTAGTGATGATGTAGTTAAGTTGTGCATCCAGAATACTTTTGCTTGCATAGTGGATATAGTATTGTTTCTAATCATCTATTTTTGTAAGCGCAACTTCCAACGTGTAGTTAGATACATCTATCATGATATGAAATGGCCTAAATCAATCTATCGCATGTAGAAATCAAGTTTCTACAATTTTTTACTTTAATTATTGGAATAATTGTTCACATTTATTGGTCCTTTTGAAGGATACATATTTTTATATAACTATTACTAGTGGTTTGGTAATTTTAGATAAATTCTCTATGGAGCACTTATAGTAACCATTATGGCTAAGAAATGACCTCATATCTTTTACAGTTTGAGGTTTCATGGTGATTCCTTGGATGATTCTTAATTTTTTTGGATCCATCTCAATCCATTTTCTTTAAATTTAGTGCCCCAAGATAATGTGTTATGGGACCATTACATGGATTGTCTACCAATTAATCCATAAGTTCATCTTCACATAGCATTTGAGCACTTGCCCTTAATGGTCCAATGCTTGTTCAAAGTTAGTACCATAGGTGGAAACATCATCCATGAAAAATTCCATACCATTACAAATTTGTTACTAAAACATTCTTAGTACCAAGTGTTGAAATGTCACAAGAGCATTATAAAGGCCAAAGGACATCTTCTTATATGCAAAATTTCCCTAGGGACTTGTGAATGTTGTCTTGGCCTAGTCTTCTATTGCAATTTGAATGTGGTTATAACCATGATAGCCATCCAAAAAACTATAGTAATTGTGTCCTACAATTATATCTAGTACCTAGTTCATAAATTCTAATGAAAAATTATTTTTGAATGTAATCATATTTAATAGCCTGAAGTCTATACAAACTCTCCATTTTTCTTATTTCTTTGGTACAATCACAAGTGGACTCACCCACTTATTGTCCACTACAAAATACCTGAATCATGTCTTAAGAAGTTGTTCAACTTCATCTTTAATAATTTTCTTAATCCATGGATTTAATCTCCTTTGTGGCTACCTCCTTGGCTTGATGGAAGAGTCTATATTAATTTGGCACTAGCATGTTTATAAATCTATCTTAGTTAGCTCATGATATGACTAGGGAAAAGCTATTGGCCATTTTTTATAACTTATAGTAGCTTTCGTTTTTGTTCTTTAGTGAGAATGGCATTGATAATTACTAGCTTGTCATTATTAACAAAACATATTCTAATGTTGTCAATAAAGTCTTTAGATCTAAGGGCTCTTGCTTAAAATGATTTAAGATTTCCAACTCTGCCCAATCTATTTCTATGTTTTCTTGAGAGAGTTGGTTATGAATCTACTCCATTTCATCCATGTTATCAACATAAGTACTTGTGATAAGCTCCACTAGTTCAATCCATATTGTCAAATTAGATTTATCATCTATTTTCAACCACTAGATACCTTTCTATTTTGTGGTTTCTACATATAGAAACCTTTGAATATTTGATTTCTCAACAACCAAAAAATGGCAATTATATTCAGCTAAGCCCTTCTGATGATAATATGGAAGTCCTACTTACAGTTATCCATGTGGATTACTAAGATATTTACTAGATATGACCAACCAAAATGGTGTTCATAATGTCCTTCACCAATCCTAATGGAATAGGGAGGATTAATCTAAAATATTTAACCTAATACTACACTTCTTGAGTAGAGGTAGGTTTCAATTCTTGTATATCTCTTAATAATTTAATGTTAACCTAGAACCCAAGTCTAGTAGAGACTTACATGAATCATTTTCCAAAATCTATAAATAGATTAGGAGACTCCTAGGATCAAATGGTTTCCTGGGAAGGTCTCCTAACTTGATTAAATCTACTACTGCATGAGTTAACATGATAGTATGTACCTTTGAGAACTTTTAATTTGAATATGACTCAATAGTAATTTTGGAAGTAGTTGATGCAAAGTTATTAGCCATAGATGTTTACAAGGATTTTGGTTTTTTTTTTATCTAAATAATGTTAGTTTGTGAGGCTTATTCTTAGGATCACTTGAATGCTCATCTAAATGTAAGTTCACTTCCCTCATTAAATTTTCTTATTAAGGCTACACCATCATACATAGATGGTGTAGGTAACAAGGAAGTAGTATTAGAGAGTGTAGGGTGAATTGATGGCTACAAAGAAGAATTAGTGAAAGGATATTCAATTCATAGAGCAGGTGTTCTATGATATTTTAAGGGATAGTAATGATGAGAAAAAGGAGTATGACTTCTAGAGTCATGAAGAGATAAAGGTTGCTAGACATAATATCCATACAGATATGGCTACTCGTAAGAATATTACTATCATGGTTGTGGCATCCACCATGACTATGGATTTTCCATTGTTGATGTTGCTCCTAAGGTTAAGGTGATGCTCCACTTGGGTAATATGGTGGTGAGTAGAACTCTAGGAAATAATTACTTTTAAGATAAGAAAATCTTCTAGGTGGTTTACCTTTTTCCAATTTTGGATTTAACATATATCCCCTAGATTCTTTCAAATGTCATGCTATAAGATAACATTCCTTGGGATGTTCATATTGATAAATGTCACATCTTTCATCATCTATTTTTGAATCTACAACCTCATTAACTACTACAACCTTAACTTTTTGCTGATAATACTCCCTACCAATATCTTTCCTCCTTCTTATATCTCGATATTTATTTCCCTACTTCATTTTTTCCTTCACAATATTAAGAGCATTTTGGAACTTCTCATCTAAGAAGTTCCATCTTTTTTCCATGTTAGATAATATTTTTATAACATATTTCTAAATTGGCAAGGTTTCATATTGCACCGATCTATCTAGTGTTGCTTCCTCCTTTGAATCATAGAAATGTACCTTCCTTTATGAATCAAAGGACCCCTATTATATTCTTCTGCACTTTCTCACTTTTTTAGCTCTCCTTGTTCCTTTTCCACTTGATTAATTAATCTTTAAATCTATTGGGCTCTTATTTTTGAAAGTCTTCCTCAGGCATAGATTTCAAAAATTTCTCTAGTTTTGTTTTGAAGCTCATCTACAATGTGGCAAAGGTGGTCCCTTTGAGAAAGTTCATGGCTTGGTCATCAATGTGAAAGAGAGTAATACCTACCCCAAGCTACATCTAAAGATTCATGATTATCCTTTTTCCATCCTTGAATTTGTTTTCTTAGGTTTGAAATATCAAAATATATTTTGTATTTATCATTGAGTAGCTCTAGTATTTTACACCATCTACTAATGGATTCTGGCTCCAAGGACTAGTTCTAGCTTTTAGCTTCTTTGATGAGTGTCCTTAGGAATAGTTTGAGCTTTTTCCACTCATTCTCAATGTTTTATAAGGCATAGTCATCATACAAGAATTGTAAATTATTTTGTAGATCAACATTATATCCTACTTGAAATTTAGGGATATTATTCATGTCAAGTCATTTTATTCTACTATTCCATTGATTTCTAGTAGGAATTCAAATTGCATTTGCAATATTAAGCATCTTCCTTATAGCCAAAAGTGGTTCATCATAGTCATTATGTTCATGATTGTCCCTATCATGGACATGTCTCCTATGATATGACCTATTGTTCCTTTACTCCTAATAATGCTTATTTTCCTCTTGAGGTCAACTATGCTTCCTTTTCTTGTTAGTAGGATGGTATTTCCATTCATCTCCATCTTGGTCTTGATCATTCCTTCTTTGGCCTTAACCATGATTCCTCCTATTAGAGTTTAATGATGAGGAGGATGGTGAATATGGAGGACCAAAAGAATGGTACCTAATAGTAGTTCTTCTATAATCCTTTGCTTGTTCTTTTTCTTTTTCTTTTTTATTTTTCTTTGATGAATGACTATGGCATATTTTTCTTGATGTTCTGACTTAATCCTCCCCTCACCTTGATTATTCTCTAAGGTTTATTACAACCACTGGTGAAGTATGTCTTTATCACTAAAAGGAGGAGAATCTTTATGTTGAGATTGCCCTGAGAAGATTTTAGGGTCCTCCTTTTGTAACTGTAGATATAGTATCGAGATCCTCTTATCCATGATAGATTCATAGTATGACTTCATCCATTGATCTTTTCTAAGTTTAGCAACTATTGGTTGATATTCATTGAAGGTATGATCTATTGCCTCATACTCTAGCATGGATGATTCAATTTCAAGTTTTAAAAAATTGGCCATGAGCATTATGGAAATACACTAATCGAGAGGTAACAAAATGGTACCCTCCATATTCATCCAATATAGTTGTTCATCTTGATTTAACAAAGTAGCATCTATATGCACTTCTACTTTCTTTATATATTTTCAAAAGAAAACATTACATATGTAAAATTTATCAAGTTGACAATCAATTATTTCATTTGCTTCTTCATAATTATACTTAGAATAATTCTTCACATTCAAATGTGATGGGAATAAAGAGATCACTTTTGAAAAAAAAATGTTTTTCTTTGAAACTGAATCAATCTTCTTTTTCTTGAGAAGACATATTAGGAGGAAGATCATCAACTTTACCTAATTGACTTTCAACTATATTGAAATTACCTCTAATAATCAAAGGAACTTTAGGAAAAGACTGAAGATATTTCCAAACCTTTGCATTAACATAAATATTACAATGTACAAAGCCACCTTTTTCACTATGAAAAATAATTCAAATAACTCTTCCAATGATGTCAAAAATTTTTTAGTATAATTTTTATTAACAAGAATAAAAGGATCGCCTTTGTTAACTTCATGAGAAACAAAAAAATAATGAAATTTTTTTAAATGCATTTAGTAAAAACTAATATCATTAGCTAAAATCTTTATTTATTGTAGGAAAATAAAATCTAGAAATAAATATTAGTTTGAAAGATACTCCTAAGCAATCTTTGATCTTGACCTATCAAAAAGGACATGAACATTCTATGATGAAATTAACATTGCAATGTAGGAAAGGAGGCCTCCATCCTCAATTTTTCAAGCTCCATATCATTAATACATGAAAAATCATTATTTGATAAAAAAAAACACTTAGAATAGTAGTATTCATAGAAAGAGAATGAGATACCTTTGAGATTTTTAAATTGAAAATAGTATTTGGAAGCCTCTTCCTTTTATGATATATTGAGTGAAATCTAGCTATATCCATATTTGCATTATTAATTTATACTAAAATTTTTTCTCCAAAGAATAATTCTCTTTAGATATCAAGAATTTATTAACATCTTTAGACTTAAAATGATTAGTAAAAGTTTAAGAACATATTGAAGAAAACTTCATTTATGCCTAGTACTTAGGGAATGCCTAGTCCTTATGGTCTAGGAAGACATAGTCTTGGGGCACCATATCTAAAAAGTAAGAATTGATATGGACCCTAAAAAATAAGGATCATCCAAGGAATAACCTATCAACCATAAATAGTTAATGAAATGCAGTCATTCCTTGGTCATATTGGCTACTACTAGTGCTTCATCGAGAACCTTTCCAAAATTGCCAAGCCATTGGTTGAATTAACAAAGAAAGATGCACCATTTGTTTGGACCCCTGCATGTGAAATAGCATTTCAACAACTAAATTATAAGCTTGTTGAAACCCTAATTCTACAAGCACCTAATTGGTCCAAGCCATTTTATGTGATGATAGATGCATCAAATTATGCTTTGGAGGTGGTTCTTATGTAGATGGATGATCAAAGATGTCCATATTACATTCATTGCTCAAGCTAAAGTATTATAAGTGCATAACTAAACTACACCACTATGGAAAAAGAGTTGATGGTGGTGGTGTTTTCCTTAGAAAAGTTTAGGCACTATGTGCTTGGTTATAAAGTGTTCATGCACAAAGATCATAACACCATCTAGTTTTTAATGAGTAAACCAATGGTAAAGCCCTGTGTCATATGATGGCTCATGATTTTGCAAGAGTTCAATCTCACAATGGTAGATCAAAAGGGTGTGAAAATGTGGTCTCCAACCACTTATCATGGCTAAGATGGGATGACAAGAAGAAAGAAAGCCCCTTATCTAATCAATTTTTTGATGAATATCTCTTTGTGGGGGTTATTAATGCACAAATGCTCAATGGACCAAGATAATATGATGTTATTCTTACTTATCTACTTAAGCAAGAACTACTGTAAGTGCTGGACACTTGGAAGAAACAATAGTTTTTTCACTAGGTTAAACATTTCATGGAAGTAAATGGGAACCTTTACACAGTATATTCCAATGGCCTGGAACGTTGGTGTGTCCCTCACATGGATCAACTATGCATTCTCTAGGATGCTCATGAAGCCCCTTATGAGGGCTATTATGCTAGGATATGCACGACCATAAAAATCCTCATAGTAGGATATTATTGGCCAACAATCTTCAAAGATGCATACTAGTTCATTCACATTAGAGATCATTGTCAAAGAGATGGTGGAATGATAACTCAAATGGAGGAGCCACAGAAATGGATTCAACCTCTCAAGCTATGTGAAATTTGGAGCATTGACTTTATGGGTCCCATCATGCCTATGTCAAATGGAAAGGCATATATAATAGCGACAGTTGACTATTTCACTAAGTGGATAGAAACAACAGTCGTCACCAACTGTGCATCCACTACTACTACTTAGTTTGTACAACAAAACATCATAAACAATTTTGGTATGCCTTGTATGTTAATTTTTGACAATGGAACTCATTTCACAAGTGCTACTTTCCAAAAACTTATGCAGCGCTTGGGGGTTGAGCACAAACTCATAACATTTTATCACCCTTAAGCCAATGGTTAAGCTAAAGTCACTAATCAGGAGATTACAAAAAATATAACACACACTATTAGCAAGCATTGAAGGGACTAGAGCACCAAACTAAATAATTCCCTTTGAGCCTATTGCTCCACATGAAAGCTTCTTATAGGTTATTCTCCCTATGAGCTCATATACAAAAAAATACCAACACTACCCATTTAATCTGAGCTTTATACACTCTCTACAGCCTGTGACCTTCACATGGATCTAAGTCTAGCATAAAAGGAAAGATTAATGAACCTTAAGTTGCTATATGAATTTTAATTAATGGCCTTGTCATCCAATGAAATTCATAAGGCATTCAACAAAAAATGCTATGACCTCAAAATAAGAAAAGTCAAGTTTCAACTAGGAGACAAGGTTCTCTACTAGAATCCCATACACATACCTCAATGAACCAAGTTTCAAACATTATGGAAAGGACCTTACATTATCAAAGAGACTTTTCCGTCTAGGATCATGATCATATATAAACCTAATAGCATAGATAAGAATAAATTATTCAACATCTAACAACTGACACCTTTGCATGAGCCCAAGCCAACCAACTCAACAGACACATTGCAAGATGGACAACCATGCTCAATCTTTTAGATCTCCTCCTTCCAACTTAGTCATCGGGGATATGGCCATCCATACTGACACTTTACACAGCTTCTTAGTCTTTCAACTTTTTTTTTACACATTTTTTCTTTTACAACTGTTTGTTTTTCATATTCTTTATTTTACATCTTTTTCTTTTTTAGGTTATTGATCTTTTCTAAGTTTTTATTTTACACCATTGTTAGTATATTTAATATTTCTTGAATATCTTTTACTTTATTTTATATTTTCTCATGTTTGGTATAATTTTCTACTCTTTTTGCTAATAAGGTGATAGGTACAATGGTAATGTACTACTCGATTGTCGTATGTATCATTTGTAATTTGATTGTTGATGTCTGGTTTCTAACTTTGAATATTGTTATTGATAACTAGGACATTGTTTCTTTTCATGTAACAAGTAGTGATTCTACATCATCCACCCATCCACACAATCTATGATTTTTTTTTATTTTCAAAATGTGTAGTCCCTTTTTCATTAATACAACTTTAATAAATTTGTACCTTGTGTAGTTTCTAGAATTGGAAAGGATTTAAAGGTTCCAATAGGGTGTCGCTTCAAAGGGGTGCAGTATTCTTCATGCTTTTCCTTCTTCTTTTTTTTGTGTGCGGGGGTTTTCTCATGAACTTCTCACCATTCTATGTCATTCCACAACAAAAAGTTGAATAAGTCCTTGCATGGTGTGGTACTCATAAAAAGAAGAAGAAGAAGAAAAATGAGGATTCAAAGCACATTCCTTGGACAAAATAAATGTGAAAATGCATGGGTCTTTGCATAGTATGATTCCTATATATATATATATATATATGAAAATTCAAAGCACACCCCTTAGACTAAATAAAAAGGCTACAAGCACTAGTTGTGGGACTTATCTTGTCTCCTCTAACTAAGACCCTTTCTCACTTCCTACTTCTTCTCCAATTTAGAATGGTGGTTATTTTGTGGAAGCATTCTTGTGTCTCAGGGGATGGACTATTCGTAGAATGTCGATGCGAAGTCACTAAAAGTGGTTGGTTTTAGTCTAGACTAAGGATGGATCCTACCAAGTCATTTAATCAAAAACTCCAGAACGTACTTTATGTGACCATAATTAGAAACTCTATTCCATTCTCTCTCTCATCCATCTATACTTTTCATATCTCACCTCATTGTCAATTTCATGTTTTGATTCAATGTTCTAGTTTGATGTGTTGGGATTCTCAGTCAGTTACTTTTAGGTTTTTGACTTAACCTTCCACAATCATTAATCATCCACGGAGCCCATGGACTCCTTAGCTTGAAGTTATGCAAGGGCATAAAAGGCCTATGCCTACTTTGGAAAGGACCCACTTGCATATATTTTGGTTTTGTTAAGTTCTTCAACCTTAGACATTTTTACAATTGAATTATTTTTATTTATCCCATCAATGCCATCCAATTATGCACATCTTCACAACTATTTTTAGTGATTTCTTTCTTTTTATTATTCTGAATTTCTATACCCTCTTTTCAATATTCCATCTGTTAAGCTTTTTTTTCAATTTTATGGACTGCTTCTCTTACCTAACCTATTTGTCAGTATTACCACTAACATTATCAAGCAACCAATCTACCAAAATCACAACTTAGCTAGGTATAATTCTTGACAAGAAAAGGTATTCAACACTATGTGTTATACTTTATATACTAATCCTTGATTTTGTTGTGATTGCAGTGGAAAGCATGGACTAGAAGTAGGATAGTCTTCGCCAAGGATGATGCAACAATATCACTCATGGGAGATTGTTCATGACCACTAGATCTCTTCTACCTCTCCCTCATTCTTCTATTGCCGACAAGGGTTGGATGTCCACTGGATCTAAGGATGTTCTTTCCTATTGTCATAAATACCTAATTTTGCACACAATTGTAATGATGTATGCTCAAGCACTTCTATATTTTTCTATTTCCTTTGTGTCACTCTACATGTTAATCAAACATTCCATACCTCCTAATATATTTTGTAAGGGACTTGTTCCCCTTCTTCTGTACTTGAGAACAAGTTTTCATTCAATTGTGGGGGTATGATGAATCATTTTACATGAGCCCCAATATCGGGATGGCCATGATATCAGGTACAAGATATCAGTTACATAATATCATGACCTAAGGTGTGATATTGGGTATGCAATATTGTAGGTATTCCTAGGCCTATAAATACAATCCTTGAGCACATCATTCGGGAAGGATTTTTTTCAATCAAGTAGAAAAATTCTTGTAGTTTATTCATTTGAGAGTTAGAATATTTTCCAAGAGCCTACAACAGGAGGTCTAAGTGTAATTGATATTTTTTCAAGCATTGATGTACCTGAACACACCATTGTGTTGGCAATAAGGATGAGCTCTTTAATTCATCCTTGTAGCACTTGAGACTTTCTTTCTTTATGCATTTATACATTGTGATTTCATGCAGTTCACATTTAATGTTATTCATTTAGCAATTAATTTTTATTAATTAAGTAATTAATTAAAATACACAAGCACAACCCCTTTGAACATACATGTGACACTTGATAGCTTAGAAACGGTTAGCATTTGACAACTCAATAGTGTTTACGCAAAGTTCAAGATGTGTCTAAGAAGTGGGGATGGTTACTTATGTTAAGCTAGATTAGACACTTAGCATTTAACTACTCTTACTTTCATTATTTTTTTAGGCAATCAAATTGATAAAACATAAAATAATAAAAATCTTATACCTCAACCACACTTAACCATACACTTGCATTTCACAAGTGAGACTGAAAAGACAATGAATAGACAACATGAACTTACCATTTAGCTCTAGCATACTTGGTAATTAAAGTCTATGGAATTTGATTGGATTGCACATGAACACCTGTCATTCATATGGTTGGACGTAAGGGTACCCCGCTACTCATCACAAACTAATAAAAGTATTATGTTGATAGTGATTGAAAAATGCTTTAAGATTTAATGATTTTTCAACCATTTTAAAATTTTCTTGTTCTTCAAGTAAAAAAATATTTAACAAAAAAAGTGAGTATGTAAAACATTAATTTCATAGTGTTTAAGAATAACATGAATTACTAGTATAAAACCCTTATTTGAATAATCAAATTCAATAATCTATAGAAATATGTATCATGAAGTGATATCTTTTGATAGAGATTTATATAAACCATCAAGTAAAATAAAATTTAAAGCTTTATAATTCTTCATAGTTTCTATAGTTTGAGATATATTAGTAATTTCCATCTTTACATCGTTCCTCGCCAAAATGAATTTCTACTACAAATTGTCTACTAGAAACCCTCAAGATTAACAAATCATTAAGAGAAAATTCAGCCTACCATTTAACAATAAAAGAAGATCTAATAATGAGATATTAGGCTACTCATAAGAGAATTTATTTCAAAGATCCAAGTCATGGGTTTGATCCTAGTGGGCATTGTTGAGTTAAAATGTTCTAATTAGAATTTATATTTCTGGGTTTACCTTTGTTTCAATTATTTCACATTCCAACATAAAGGATCATTATTTAGAAACTCAATGCTCATCTTGCCAAGGTAGGTGCTTAGGGTGTGGTAGGGGGTAGTGGAGAAAAGGGGTGGGGTGGGTAAGTGATGAATTGCAAGGTACCCCTACACTCAACCATATAAATATGAGCATTCATGCACGATTTGGTTGAACTCCACAAATGGAATAGTTGTGGTATCTAGATAGTTACACATTGATCACAATTCACTATCTTCCAACCTAGACTAGTGTTTACTTAGTCACATATGGTTTAGTCCAAAGTGAGGTGAATGATGTGATCCTAAACTAGTGCTACTCCTAGACACAATGGAAAATAAACTTGTTGTAAGCTAATAGGAAATGAGAAGAAAAATCTAAACTAGCCTAAGTGAGATGAGCATTCGTCCTTAATCATCCATACGCATCTTGGACCTCATGTACCACTTCTAGGATTACCAAGCACACATTACTTAAGCACTCCTAAATAAACTACTGGGTTACCAAGTAGTTACACTTCAATGTTCATGATTAAATTGTACTCATTCCATAATTGAGAACAAGGATAGTAAATGACAGTAAAGAAATATTAACTAAAAATAAATAAATTAACAATAATAATTAAATAATTAAAAACTAAGTGAATGCTACAATGATGGAGTAATCTTGATTTTTATTACTAGTCATGTGTGTGTCCAAGTACATCACACTTGAATAAAGGTTTCATAAAATTACAATCATCAAACTATGGGCATGCACTAGGGAAGGAACCAAAATGAATTGAAAAGTGACAAAAATACTCTATCCTAAAAATTACCAACTCCCCTATTCCTGTGTGTCCAAATGTGTATTTATAGGCTTACATAGGACTCATGATATCATGTATTTGATATCATTACCCGGGCTATGATATCACATACCCAATATTGAGGATCCAATATTGGGGCTTGACAAGACATAATTGATCATATCCCCATGATTGAATAACAATTCATCCTCAATTCAGAAAAAATGAGTATGGCTTCGATTGATTACACAATGGATAGGTATGGGATTATTAACTAACTAGGAATTACTCATGTCATAGTATGGAATTGAACAAAACAAAATTGGAACATAAACATAAAATTTTCTAGAACTCATGTTGTCCCTGGCAGTGTTGGCTCCTCCATGGGTTACTTTCCCTTATCTTGTGATCTAGGTGTTGGAAATAGATGTCTCTGAAGAAGTGCCTAGAGCTTTTCTTCCTTTGTTCAGGGATCTTGTGCTATCCATGTTGATGCTTCAATTTTTGATGTAGTCGACACCTCCCATGGACACAATAGTTGTGAAAACATCTGATTGGCCTTGACATACCAAGTTACAAATAGTTGTCATTCCTTTTCATAGGCTCTAGCTTTGTCTCTGTATTCTTGATAGTCTATGAGCCATTGAGAAAAATCTTTCATGACATCCTTCTATCCTTGGTAGTTGGTTTTGACCACCTCTAATTTAGAATTTACCACTTCTAATTTTTGTAGTGTCTTGTTGTGTTCAAAACATTCTGTTTCATACTTTATGTAGGTGGTTGCTACCTACTTTTCCAATTCTATTCTTGGGCATCCTACTATCAACATGGCCAAGTTGGCATACTGCAGGTTTGCCAACTCCATGTATTCTGTGAGATCATGTATCTACAGGTCTCAGCTTTTGAGTTCTACTTAGTGGATGAAGGCATAAGTATCCAATATGGCCTGCCAATCAGCATTTTGACCACTAAGTGTGTTAATGTGAGCTTTTTCCATATAGATTTCTTTTTCTGCCATCTATTTTTACATTCCCACTTAATCTCTGAAGTGCTCCTTAAGCTTCTCATGTCACTTGGCCTCATTTTTCCATGTGCTTATTTCAATTGCCATCTTCTAATAGATCGCACATACCTCCTCCATTGGGAGGGTTCTATTTTCTCTAGCCAAGTGATTTATATCTTGGTTAACCCTTATTAATTATTCTCATAATTACTAAATATTTTCTTTAAGAACATTCTTTTGCTTTTCTACTATGATCAACTAGAGATTTTCAATGTTCAGGCATTTATTTTCTTCTTGCGAGGCCTTGAGTGCTTTGGCATGTGCATACGTTTGAGCTTGTGCCTTAGAAGCATCCCAATTAGCCTTCTCTTTTATTTCGGCCACTTTTTTATTCACTTCTAGCAATTCTCTATCTAGAAAGATTCTAACTAGTCTACAGGGATGAATTGGAGTGGGTCCTACTATGCAACTTGTAGGGTGATGAAATTTTCTTGGAGTCTTTCTAACTCCTCCTTTGCATGCTTGGCCCTGACCTTTGTCATAACTAGCTTTCCTTTTGTGGAGATGAGGTCTGACTAAGTTGTTGTGATATCTTGAGGGATGTCAAACAGGGATGTCGTTACTTTTCCTATCTACAACAACCGACCTAGAACATCCTCATGCTCTGCAGGAGTCATTGAGGGACTACCTAAAGTTTGAGTCTAGTGCTCCTGTAAAATCTATCGGTGGTACAAGGACATTCAATGCTTCTTTTATGTGGTCTATGATCACTTCTATTGCTCCTACTACATCTTGGTGTTGCATGACCACTACTATGGCACCTTCACCAATTTCTAATTACACCTAAAAAGATGCAGTGTTCTTAAAGAATTGTTGTGACCAATGTAATTCCCCTCCTTCTATTTAGATAGATACCTTGCCCCATGCATGATCAATTGAGACTATGGATCGTACGACATCATTGATGATCCTAAAGAGATTGGCCTTGTCATAGCTTCCCCAGCTAACCATTTCAGCAATGGCCCTGAGATGGCTCAACAACAGTCAATAGTCTTATAGTGGCAGTGTTGGCTGGTCTTGCTAGCCTGTAAGTTGTGTGTTGGGCCCCGCTTCCTATTCTTGCTCAGGCTCTAGTGTCTCACCAACACTTTTCCTTGGCACTGGTGCCTTTAGTAATTTAGTGAATGAAGCATTTTGGGCCTTTCTGGTAATGTCATTAGCGTACCCTAGAATTCCATCACATCAACATAGCTTCCTGATGAGATAGGGGAAGGGCAATGCAAACTTCCCCATCTATGTTCTTCAAACTACCTCAAAATTTCTATAAGATATAGATGGGGTAGGTTGGCATTAACCTTGCCCATCAAGATGGCACTTCCTTTAGCTGCATATGTGGAAATTTTGTTTAAACCTTTTGTTGAGAAAATGTGATATGTGCTGATTTTGAAGTAGATTCTCTCTTCAAGTGTTAGCTCTCCATATGCTTTATCTTCCTTGTTGTATGACCTTTTCAACCATATCTTCAATGCATCAGCATTAGAACGAGTGGACAAGTGAGCAATTTTTGGCCCTATATTCAAAATATTTAGAACTTTTGAAATGGCTTTGGTAGAGAAATCAACAGAAATACCACCAATATCAATGGTGGTACCTTCTTCTTTGTGGTGCCAAAATTGATACATCTCTTCCAAGTACCAATCACCACTTTCAGAGAGAATAGGCCATAGTGGGGATCCTTTAAGTTGGTCTCTAACTACTTTGGGATCTGTACCGCCTGAAATCGTCGGTCTCCAGCTGGAAGGAAAACAGAGACCGTGGGATCGCAGGACGAGGACAGAAGACCCTGCCTTCGCCTCAGGGCAAGCTGGAATGCACGAAGGCAGAGTACCTTGGGTGGTCAGCGCGCAGATCAGACAAGGGTTTCCCCGCACGTACGCAAAATGCTATACGCTGGGTTATGCGTAAATGATGTAGCGAGCATAAACAAAGCGTAAACGGCGTAAAACAGATGCGAACAGAGCGTGAGCGTAAACAGGCGTGAACACAATGCGTGGGCCAAGTTGACGTAAAACTATAAAATGTAAACAATCTTATGCAGCAAATATAAACAATGGTATTATAGAGTCAAAGTATAGTGCACCGATCTAACGTAGTCATGAGGGAACACAAGGCGGACGAAAAGCCCCGGCGTATGCAGGAATGACTCGGCTAGTTCGCAAGACAAGCGGAGCGTAGAGACTGCGTGTACGGCGTATAGGGCTCTCCAGTGTAAGAGGGTTTTAGCTCTTGTGCGCAGCGTAAATGTTCTCTAGTATGCTCCGGGATTTTGCCCACCAACCTCTGTGAAGTGGAAAATGGGGGTTTTTATACAGGTTGTCACGCTAGACTCAGGTTGGGCGACACGTGGCACATTGACCAGGTGCACACAATTTACAAATGTACAATATTACAAGTGTTGGACGTATATGCTATATCAGGTCGGCGTATACGCTGGGCATATACACTAGATGTGCTGAGTGCGTGAACGTGGGTGAAGATGCTGAGGGCTGGGTGTATACGTTGGGCGTATACGCTGGGTGGATGCAAGGCGTATACGTTGATGGATGCTGGGCGTACACGCCGAGCGTATACGTTGATGAATGCTGGGCGTACATGCTAGGCATATACGCTGAAGGATGCTGGGCATACACGCTGGGCGTATACATCGAAGGATGCCCACTTGCTTCAATCCTTGCTCTTCGGTGTTATCTTCATGCTGTCATTGGAGAGTTTGTCGTCGAGCGTATGCATCGGTAGTGCCTGGGCGTATACGCTGTAGTGCCGGGCGTATACGCTGTAGAGTGTCAGGCGTAGACGCTGTAGGGGTTAGGCGTATATGCTGTAGATGTGAACTTGGGCGTATATGCTGGTTGTATATGCTGGCACAATGTACTTAATTAAAACAAAGTGTTGCGATCCCCAAAGTTGCCGCATGTGTGAAATCTCATGCAGCCGGCATCGTTCGTGGGTCTCAGGGACCTGCTCGGTGTCGGGCAAGTACTAAGCTCCAAATTTTATGGTGTTTCATTGGCCCCTCTTTGTTGACGCTTGGAGGAATCGACCCGAGAAGCGTCGACAAAGAAGTGCAAAACACCACAAGTAACTTGATAGAGACATTGTCTGCTGCCACTGGACGAGACATCATCGCACTGTGTTCAATAGTACTGGGATTGGGAAATGGAAATTCATAGCGGGTAGGAAGATAGAGATTGTGGGGATCGGTGACTGCCCAAGGAATTGTGCCGTGGACAGGGGATGCTCGGGTATGTGGCATGCTGATCCTTGCTGATAGCCAATGTTTTAGCGGACTCGGAGTTTAGACATGCGATGTGCGTTCTTTGGCGGAATAGGACCCTCGGTTAGTTTTCGAGAGGACCTGTTGGCGGGGCCAAAGCCACGGGAGGATGTGTTACATTCTTTGGGGTAACAGGGCCCATGTTTAGTGTTCAGGGGAACCTATTGACGGGGAGCCAAACCCATGCAACAGGATGCTTCTTGACCATTTGGACATGAGTACTTAGTTTTGAGATGACTGCCTTCCCGCCTGGGGCTTATATGGGAAGTGCCCTATTTTATTTTATTTTGCCGTTGTACTCATGCATAGGTGTTGTGCTGCATGTTGTAGCTGCTTTAAAGTGGTACAGTGTTTTAGATGTACTGGGTGTGTCGAGGGGATGCCGGGATAAAATGTGTTGGCGAATGGAAAAGGAATTTTGTCGATGAATGTGGATGTACTAGTGAATAGTTTGATTTATTCCTGCTAGGTATGCTATGAACATTGTCTTATCATGCTGCTTACGACGAAAAGCACCTTTGTACGAAACGTCAGGGTGTCATCCTGGAAACGTAACGCCAAGGAGACAAGAAAACTATGAGCGAATAAACGAGCTTAGACTTACATGGCGGCCGATGGTGCAGAGATGCTAAAGGAAGGCAGGCACTGTGTTTAGATGATAGCAATATTGATAAGGGCGATTGATGGTAAGCGATGCAGTGAAGCTGAAGAATGATCATGGTGGCGGATTGATGTGCCGGATATGAACTTGCCAATTTATAGTCTTGGCAGACTATCGTGGGTTAGTTTTATGTCGTAACCCTTTGGACATTGCCCTTTTAGTGTTGTGGCGGACATCACATTGCTAGTTTCTAGTCTTAGCAGACTGTGAAGAGGCTAGCCAGTTTATAGTCTTAGCAGACCCTGATGGTTGTGACGGTGGTAGTTTGCTGTCGTGCCGGACGGATGCTAGTTTATTGTCGTGGTATTAGTTTTAAGTCATAATCTAGGACTGTTCTGTGGTATCAGTTTATCTTCATGATCCCAGGACGATCTGTGGTATCAGTTTATAGTCGTAATTCCAGGACTTACACGTACCTGAGTTTGTATTCAGACGTAGAACGATTTTAGGTACAAGTGATTGATTAGATTGACAAGCTCGTTTCCTTCTGTGTCAGCCAGCTTGAATGCACCATTATCAAATGCTTTGATGACCACGTAAGGCCCTTCCCAGTTGGCTGAGAATTTGTCTGGGTGTTCCCAAATAGCCTTGAGCACGAGGTCGCCTTCTTGGATAGGGTGCTTGTTGATGTCATGCCGATGTCGCTGTCGTTGTTGCTTTTGGTACCATTTGATCTGATCGAGCACGCGTACGCATTCCTCTTCCACCGAATCGAGGTCAATGATACGTAGATCATTATTTCGCCCATCATCGAGGAGTCCGGAGAGTGTGATCCTTAATGATGGTACCTGTAATTCTAAAGGTAAGACAGCTTCTGAACCGTAAACGAGGCTGTATGGAGTTTTACCTGTCGACGTTCGATGTGTAGTGCAGTAAGCCCATAATGCATATATTAATTGCTCGTGCCATTTTCTTTTACTTTGGGTTAGCATTTTCTTGAGTATTGTAACGATCATCTTATTTGTTGCTTCTGCTTGCCCATTGCTCTGAGGATAGTAAGGGGAGGAAAACGAGTGTTTGATCCCCAGACTGTCGCAGAAAGTTTTTGTCTCAACACTGTCAGTGATGATTGTCATGGGAATGCCAAAACGGGTTACTATATTTTCAAGGATGAAATTGCACACGTGTTTAGATGTGGTCTTTCGGAGGGGAACAACCTCTACCCACTTTGTGAAATATTCAGTAGCGGTTATGATGAGACTGTGCCCTGCGGAAGACAAGGGTGTTATTGGTCCAATGAGATCCAAACCCCATTTTTGGAAGGGCCACATGATTTTTGCCGTGTGCAACTCATTTGGTGGGACATGGATCAGGTTACTATGCTTTTGGCAAGTGTCGCATGTTTTAACCTTGGAGAGATAGTCATATTCCATATGCGGCCAATAGTAGCCTAATCATCTTATTTTCATTGCCATGGCTTTAGGCGTAATGTGTCCTCCGCATAGTCCCTCATGCATTTGTTCAACTATTGTTTGGGCATCAGTACTACTAACACATGTTAGCAATATGCCTTCGTAGGATCGACGACACAGTGTGTCTCCTACGAGGGTGTATTGCCTAGATCGTTTCCGCACTACGTCTTTCTGTGCATTTGTTAGATGTCATGGTGTTTCTCCGCGTAGAAGGTACTCTTTTATGTCATCATACCATTCTACTGCGTGTGTTGTACTAACAGATGCAATTGGCAATGTGTCGAAGGTATTGGTTATCGGTTCATCACAGTTGATTATGGAGCTTGGCAAGGCATGGAACATGTCAGGCGATATGTTTAGTGCTAATGTGGCCAATGCGTCTGCGATGGTGTTATCGTTTCGAGAGACATGTTGCACATCAATGTTTTCAAATCACCTCATTAAATGTTTTGCCAGGTCACAGTATGGTTGTAAATGTTGGCCTTTACATGTGTCAATGTCTGTAACTTGGTTTACGACCAATTGTGAATCCCCTCTTACTATAAGCCATGTGATGTCTGAAGCCAGTGCTACCGCGAGACCTCTAAGGAGACCTTCATACTCTGCTATGTTGTTAGTACAGTGAAAGTTGAAACGATAGGCGAAGGGTTGGATCTCCCCGGAGGGATAGGTGATGACAGCGGCTGCACTTCCTCCTTGAGAGGTGGATGCTCCATCAAAGTTTAGAATGACATCATAATCTTGGGGCACTGTGTCTATGGTGTTTATGTTCTCATCTAGGAATTCTGGATCTATGGTTGCTTCATCACGTGTTGGTGACATGGCCATTTGATCTGCTATGGCTTGACCCTTGACTGATGATTGCACTACATAGTATAGCTCAAACTTGGCTATCATGGCTTTCCACCGGGCTATTTGACTCGTTTCGTAAATGTTCCCTATTATGGCTAACAGTACATTGTCCTTACAAATTATGTAGACTTGATTACGGAAGAGGTAATGTCACCATTTTCTTAGAGAAAAGACCAAAGCTAAACATGACCTCTCCACATTGTTATACTTCTTTTCATGGGCAACTAAGGCATGGCTCAAGTAGTATATAGGGACTTCAGTTCCGTTATCTTGTTTTTGGCAAAGCATAGATGCGATCGATGATTCCGAAGTGGCAAGGTAGATATAAAACAGTTTATTTTTTTGAGGAAGATAAACCGTAGGCAGTCGGGCAAGTGCTATTTTGATGTTTTCGAACGCCTCTTGACACTGTGAAGTCCATTCAAAATGGACATTTTTACGTAACAGGTGGTTCATAGGTTTTAGTTTGTCCGTCAGTTTTTCTATGAAACGCCTGATAAACTGCAATCTACCTTGTAGACCTTTAAGTTCGGTAAGGTTGCTCGGTGGTTTCAGGTTTGTTATGGCTCTCACCTTATCAGGGTCTACTCGTATCCCTGCCTCAGAGTCTATGAATCCAAGCATTTTACCTGTTTTGACGCCAAAGACACATTTCTTCGGGTTAAGTCTTAGTTCATACTTTAAACAACGCTTTAAGACTAAGTCGAGGTCTTGTACATGTTGTTCGGTCGTTTTTGACTTAACTACGATATCATCCACATAATCGTTGAGCGACTGTAGCATATAGTCACTAAAGATAAACGTCATGGCTCTTTGATACGTGGCCCCTGTGTTCTTGAGACCGAAGGGCATCATGGTGTAACAAAAAGTTCCCCATGGGGTCATAAAGGTTGTCCGTAGTTGATATTCCGGGTTGATGCGTATTTGGTTGTATCCCAAAAAACCATCCATAAAAGACAACATGGCATGTCCGGCAGTCAAGTCAACGAGTTGGTCGATGCTGGGTAGGGGAAAGTCATCTTTTATGGTTGCTACATTTAAATCTCGGAAGTCGATGCATAAGCGAATGCTTCCGTTTTTCTTCGGGACGATGACCATGTTTGACACCCACTCGGCGTAATTAACGGCTTGAATGAAACCAGCTTGGTAAAGCTTGGTGATCTCATTGCGAACTGCCAATGCGACCTCAGGTCTGACTTTTCGTGCCTTTTGTTTTACTGGTCTTAGCTTGGGGTTGAGAATAATATTGTGTTGGACAATTCTAGGATCTAGCCCGGGCATGTCCGTATAGGACCAAGCAAATGCTTTCATGTTTTCCCTAAGTATGTTCTCAATGTCTTTCGCTAGTTGTGGTTACAGTAATGTGCTTAATTTTAATACTTTGATTTCCCCATTAAGCATGGTAATGGGGGTCTCAGCTAACGAGTCTTCGGTGATGTTTGCGGCCTCTATGTCAAGGAATTTCGTCATACCTTCATAATCATCTGTGGTTTGCCGTGTTGAGGCTATGACCATGTCGTCCATTGGTGAACCTAAGTTGATGCAGTTTACGTTAATGTTCCGCGTGATGTGGCTGTATGGTCCATCGATGATCAACGACGCAGTTAAATGCAAACAGTCCATTGAGCTTGCTCCTGCCAATAAATGGAGAGCTATGTGAGCAACGGGGGAGGATCTTTCTATGTCTTTTAGTAATTTTTAAACTATGTGTGCATGTATGATGGTGGATTATCATCACACCAGGATGCATGGTAGTTTAAGGCCATATCGGGCCATCCTCGGATGGGGAAATGGCAATTTAAGGCCATACCGGGCCATGAGTGGGGTTTAAACTAGAATGTTCAACGTAAACGTGTAGAATGGGGTCCATGGAGAGACCAGGATGCAATAATTTTTATTTTTAATTAATTTTAGTTAATTAAATTTTTTTTTCATTTTTGGGCAAATTCTGGCAAAAAATGAGCAAAAAGGCAAAAAAGGTAAAAACGGAGCAACGGCAGCGTAAGCGGCGGCGGCGTCAGCGTCAGCGTCATCGGACACTATATAAAGGAAAAAAAGAGGGGGGTCCATTTGTTTTATTGGAAAGCAACAGCATGAGCGATAGTGTAAACCTGCTAAGGCGTAAGAATAAACCACAATACCCTAGCGTAAGCGTAAACTGGAACCTGAGCGTAGACGCCAAAGCTTAAACTTCTCAACGCCAGCGTAGACAGTTGCTCAGCATGAACGTATATTGTCAGCGTAAACAAGCCAAGATGGGCAAGGGAAAGGAAGTGGAGGGCCAGGGGAGGAAGGGTCCTGATCTAACCTTCGCGGAAGAAACAAAGGCCATGCTGCAGGGCCTGCCCAGGCCAAAGGTGTCGTCGTGGCCTGTGACGTCCCATAGGTAAGCCTTAATCCCTGCTTCTGTTGTTGTTTATGTGCTTCCTAGCATAGACCATCCCGGCGTATACGCCGAGCGTAGAGGGTTTACAAGGGTTTTCGGCATATACGCCAAGCGTAACTGTGGAGCATAGACAACGTTATCAGTCTTTCTAGCGTAAACATTTTTTTGCATAATGTCAGCGTAAAAGCTTGTCAGCGTGTTTGTCATCAGCATAAGTTTTGTTTCTTGCGACAGCATATACGCTGAGGATTTGTTCAGCGTATATGCTGTAAGCGTACAGTTGTCTTCGGCGTACTGTTTTATCCTTTTGGCGTAGACTGTGTACGCTGAAAGTGAACCCGGGCGTATACACTGAGGGTTTCTTCAGCGTATACGCTGCGCGTGAAGGGGTTGGGGCATCGGCGTAAAGCGGATTGCTACCAACGTAGACGCTGAGCTGGGTAGCATAGACGCTAAGTTAACTTGTGTTATTTATGCTAAGTGTCGATCGTCGTATATGCTTGGTATAAAGCGTATACGCTGTGTTTAAATTGCTGGCGTATACGCTGGGCGTAAGTTGTGTTTTTTGCGCTAAGTGTAGAGTTTGGTTGGCGTATACGCTCTGTATATAGTGTATATGCTGATTGTAAACAGTTAGTCGATTTTTGGTTTTTTTCCTATTTATGATACAAACTTTCGTTTTATTGTGACATAGCGATTGGTTGCAGGAACAGCAAACACTTCCTTATCGTGGTTGAACTCGTCGGGGTGCTAACATGGGTTGGCCCCGTTGAGGAGGGCAATCTTCCCCCGGCTCCCCCCGTGGATGACAACGGGGTCTGGTTCAGGGAAGGCGCTAGCGAATTTCTGGCTTTCTTGTTAACCAATTTCGAGGTGGCTATGTGGTCGTATTTTGACGAAGTGACCACACAAAGTGTGGTTGATGAAATGCTGCCGGGGGCCGTAGAGGGCGTAATGGTCTTCATTGAAGATATTGATGAGGGGCCGTTTGTTAATGAGGATGGCACTAGCCGTGGGCCCAGATCAACACGCCCGTTAATGTGTGTGTGGTCATTATTGCCCCGAGGGTTAGATTACATCAACAATACATTGTTTATAGCCGCCAGCACACATACCTTGTTCCAGAATCCTCTTGGCATGGTATACCGAATAGCTAGGTGGGACTATTTAAATTTATCATTTTTCCTCTCCATTTGATGTTGGTTGCTTGTTTTTAACATGTATTTGTTTGCAGGCCGAAGGCCAACCCAGACGAGACCCTCATTGAGGATGAAGGGATAGCTCTTGCTCACACTGCTCTGGAAGCTTTCATGATGGCCCCCACTCTTCGTGGGTCCATACTGGCTCAGATAAAGGGTTCAATGGTCTGTTTTCATAATCAGTTTTCCAGGGCATTTGCGATGTGCAAGGCTCATGAATGGCTCCATGAAGACTGGACAGATCAAGGACCAGTCTTCCCTCATAGTTTTGGCAGTACCTCCAAATCCGCCGCTAACGGTGAGTAATAACATTTACTAGATGCGTTAGTGGATTCGTTCAACTGTTTGGGGTTATGCTGATCTGGTCATCTTAACTTGTTTTAACAGTTGATGCACCTTCCAGTGGGGATCCCATGACAACAGGACGAACTAAGACAACTTTGTCAATGAAGTTCGGGGAGGTAGCAAAGGTGCAGAAGTGGCTGCGTAAGCAAGCTCCGCCATCCCTCACTCGTTGCCTGGACGATGCCGGCCTCTTGGAGCTTTTTATGACACCTAGTCCTGATGTCTCAATCGGGCAAATGATAGGGATTGTGGACTCTATTAATGAGTCTGTGTCTCAGTACAGTACTCGTATTAAGGGTGTCAAAGTGGTGTTTCATCTGTCACCTGTGTTCTTTTCTAACTTGCTGGCATGCCGGCAGATGGCCTACCCGTATTATTGGACAGGTCTCATAAAGAGCTGCAAACGATCTGTGAGCTGGAATCTTGGTTTGGCTTGGCCAAAAGCACCAAGGGGTTCCCGATGCAGGGGAAAGCAAAGGTTGTTGAGGTGAACGAATTGTATCCCCTGTTTCGGGCATGGGTGTTTCCCAAAACCCTTTCTCAGGTGTGGAGTTTTGGGGTTGAGGCGGTACGCATCATGTGAACTGTCTTGGAAACTGGCATGCGGTACAACTGGGCTCAATTTTTGTTGGCGGGCTTGCATAAGGAGATAGTGCGGTTGCGCTCGAATATCGAAGCACACTCGCACTTCACCTTTGCTTTCTTCACTGGTTATCTCCGCCGTTTTGCCGAGTTTCTTGTGGTGCGTGCGGACAACAAGTTTGTCCTACGGGATCGGGGTCAACTATCCTGCTCATGGGTCAAACACTTGTTCGCAACAGCCAAATCATAGGATGCCCCAGAAGGTATCGATGAGTCTGTGTCTGTTACCATAAGGGGATCATCTGGCGGTTCCATCCACACATGAGATAGTCTGGGGTTGGAGCCAAATGAGGTGCCTTTAACCGCTAGATGTGCAAAGCGGGTTATCAAGGAAACCATTGGCAAAGCCAAGTCGAAATTGAAAAGACCCGAACGCGCAACGGAGGAAGTTGCCGATATAAACCAGCCATGCGTGAAGTGAATACGCTTCAAGATACCTGGTAAGCGAAGCTCATCTACTTGTTATTTTATCGTTTTCGTTTATTTATAACCCTTGCTTCAATTGCTTACATGTCGTTGTTGTTTTCGGTTTGATGAAGTGAGGAAGCGGGCCTTGGAGACCATCACAGAGGAGGAGGAGATGCATACTGAGAAAAATAATGAGGAGGAAAGCCCAGAGAAGAGCCAAGGTGGGGGAACGGAACAATTAACGAAGAAGACTACTGAAACTGAACCTTTAGACGACCCGGACGCTATCAACCAAATGTTCAGTAGCTTCCTCAAGGGTGATTTGGATTTGGGCAATCCCCCAGAGGGCGACAAGGATTAGGGTATGTCTTCACTTTTAGTTCATTTTTATTTACTGAGTCAGTTATTGCTCCTACAGTCTTTTATTCTCATGCTTGTATGCTTTTTAGATGAAGGCAGCGAGACCAGGATGGTACGGTTGGATGTACCCCTGAAGACAGTTCCCCTTGAGAGGACCGCTGAGGTTAGCTCTTCCCATACCCGTGGGCCACTTACTTGGTCAAAATTGCCAAGTAAGATGGATTTTGTGGATGGAATCATGGAAGAAGTTGTTGAACACCTCTAAGAAGTCCACCCTGACATAGGTATGAAACATTTAGCGATTTGGAGCTTCACGTTTTGATTTATGTGGTTGTTTGACATTTGTGTTTTCTACGTGGGTAGGCGCTAAACTAAGATGGGATCCTTCTGAGAGCATCAGCATGGAAAGCCTAACCACACTCCCCCCAGAAGTGGAGCAGGTGCCAAGGCCTATCTTGAGGGCGTTGCGGAAAGCCTTGCACATAATGCTAAGTCATTATGGACTTGTAGGCGTTCCATCAAGCAGTTGTGGTTACAAATACAGGCAAAAGAGAAGGAAGTCTCCGAATTGTCAGAGGACCGTGACGATTTAAAGGCTCAATACGAGTTCGCCACTGCTAGACTAAGTGGAGATTGCTCTTGGCGAACGTCGGAGGTTACATACACTAGGTATTGGAACCTTTTGAATTGTCATGCATCACTGACTCAGAGAATGGCAGAACGCAAAGCTCAGATTGATCTCCTGAACCTCAAGTGTCAAGACTGGAAGGCTTTTGCTTCCAAGGTTCGTAAATGGGGTCAGGATGAGAAAAACCATAAACATCAGTACAAGAAGTCGTTGAAAGAGGTGTCGATTGAAAAGCGTCAGTTAGAGATGTTTGTGGAGGATTTGGGTTTGTGCTCTGCCTTCGATACGTTCGCCCAAAACACAACTGTAGAAATGGAATCACCTACCAAGGTGATTACAACGGCTTCTGGGGAGGTGTCGGTAGGTGAATTCCCTCTAAAATGCCCTATCTGGTCAGCGGTCGACAAAGGCAAGGCTTTGGCGGATGTTGACTTAGGCCTGGACGGGATAGATTGGGCCAGTGTTCCAGAGGAAGAAATCCTTCATCGGCTCGAATTCGGTCTAGGGGGATCCCCTATGATAAGTGTTTTGTTCCTATAGGGTTAATTTATTGGATAGCGTTTAAAATTTTAACATGCACTCATTATATATTATTTTTTGTTATTTTTGGTGTCTTCAGGATGAAGGTGGCAACGAAGCCCGAGAAGCGGGCCCTAGTGGAGCAGGGGCCCCTGACGTTGGTGACTCTAAGGGGGACAATCCTCCTGTCCCGGACATTTAGTGTTTTTTAGTGTGTTTTTTTTTTGGTTTTTGGTTTTTGCTAATTCAAATTGATACAAGCGTTGTAACTTTGTACAATATTGCGTGAATAAATATTTTTGTTGATTTTTAATTTTTTTGCACATACGACATGACATTAAAATGTTTTTGGGTTTGCTTTTTTGTTTTAAATGTAACGCACTGAAGTAATGATAAATGATATGTAAAAAGGAAAACAAGGTATGCACTAGTTTAATGCCATTGCGGGCCCCTATGCGTAGTTTAAGGCCATTTCGAGCCCCATTGTAGACGAGTAACATTTTAGGTAAAGTGGATAGGTTTCTTGATGGACCGACCATTTCTGATCGTGGCTAGTTCTATGCCATTGCGGACACGATAGTTTAACGTCTTTCTGGACAAGGAGTGTCGTTAAATTTTAATTTTTTTTGTTTTTAGTGCTTATCGTAGTTTAATGTCATTTCAGACTGCATATAGTTTAACGTCGTTTTGGACGTAGGGTAGTTTAACGTCGTTTCAGACCAAGGTATTTTATTTCAGTTGTTTTTTGATTTTCTTTATTTTTATGTCAGGGGTTGTATCGACCGGCACGATTTTGTATTCTCCGTCTCCTTCGTTGATCACGTTGAATGGTAATTCAGTCTAGGGGACGTTCGATAGAATGTTTTCGGTATCAGTATTTTCAGGTGTTTCAGTGTCAGTCGCTGCTTCCGTATCAGTTTCTTCATGAGGTGACATATGTAAAATGTTAGATGCAGGTGTTTCAGTTTTAGGAGACTCCTATCCCATGTTTGAAGGTTTACCACCCACCAATTGTGATTTGTTTGCTTCATTTTGACTAGGCTTGTCGAGTTCAACCTCGAAGCCTTGGTCTATATCTATGTGTGATGAAATGATGGGAGTGGTTGCTTCCCCATGTATGATGATTTTGCCACCCTGATAGGGTAGGTGAATCTCTTGATGTATAGGGGAGGAAACAGCTCTTAGTTGCGCCAACCAGGGTCTTCCTAATATTAGGTTGAAACCCGGCATTTCATCGACAACTAGGAAGTCAGCGGATGTGGGGAACTGGTCTCCCGCTACGAAATCTAAGGTTATCGCGCCTTTGACCAGTACACGTGACCCGTTGAACGACTTTAAACATGTTGTTGTCGTAGGTTTAATCAAGTCAGTAAGTCCCAGTTTTTCAATGATGTGATAGGGTACAACGTTGGTTGCTACCCCGTCGTCTACGTGGACTCTATGTATTTTGAACTGGTTTATATGTATGGTTATGAACATGGGGATTTTCATTGTCTCCCCCGTCTTCTTGTCTACTTTGATGTTATCATCATGGAAGCTCAAGGGTTTAGGGATGGCACCGTGAGATGGATACATTACAGCATGAATGGCCGGTTCGCTTGGAGGCAAGTCCTCACTGACCTGGATGGACGTTAGCATGCGTGCGAGAGCTTCCCGATGAGTTTGGGATGTTAGGACTAAGTCATACAAGCTCAAAGAAGTGTTCTTTTATTTCAGTGCTTGGGTGACTTGTGTTAGGGCCATCGCAAAGTCTCTACTGTTAGAGACGTTCTTGTCGGCAACGATTGGGTCCATTGGGCCCAACAGCTTTATTTCGTGTTTTAGTGGCCTGTCATTTTTTCTCTGTGTTGTAGTTTTAGATGGTTCATGTTGCCTTGATGACGGTTCACCCTGATTACTTGCATTTGACTGATCGTTAGTCGGCGACATGGGTATGGAATTGAGTGGAGTAGGTCTGGGTAGCCCCAGAGCCAATCATTGGTGCTCTTTCTCCAAGCGTTCATGCGTAAGCCTATCAGCTAAGCGTTCTCGCGTATGGCGTGGAGGTGGAGCCGGTTTCAGGGCCTCAAATTTCCTTAGGATGCACACCACATATGGAGATGGGTGGGGTTGTGTTTGGTCAGTGGGAGGCGTTTGAGCTGAAGGCTGGCCAGGGACCCTAACGACATAGGGGCGAGGTTTGCCCTGCACCTGTGTGGTAGAGGTTTGATGATTGTTAGGACTTTTGGGTGTCCTAACAACATACGGGGTTGGTTTCGGTGGAGGTTGGACCTCCGCTGTTGCAATGGCTGGTGGTACTCAGACTACGAAAGGAGCAGGCCGAGTGTGAGGGATTAGTGGCTTTGAGGGTGTAGGTACGGCCGAAGGTATATGGACGACATAGGGCTGCTGGGGGATGCGTGGTGATTGGGGTGTGGGTGTGGTCACGGCGGGAGGAATCCGCACTACGAATGGCCTATGGGACGTTTCTTGTGTGTTTTGAGGGTAGATGGTGTTAATGTTACTTGCCTCGGAATCATCATCAAAGTAGATCATGCTAATCACGTACGGGGCCTCTTGGGTGTTCAGGGGATCCTTGTACACCCCCATAGCCTGATTCTGTGGCTAGACTGGGTTAGCCTCATCAAAAGTGATTTTGCCATCATCAATCATCCGCTGGATATCCTGCTTCAGGGTGAAGCAGTAATCTGTTCCGTGCCCGTTGCGTTGATGGTAGTCGCAGAAGCGATCCATCCTAAAGCCTTTTGGTATGGGCGGCTCATCCAGGGTTGCTAAGCTTGGGTTCTGTATGAGTTGGAAGAACCGCTCGTGTCTTTGGATGGCTGCAAGGGATAACTGATTATGTGTCATCAGCCTAGCTTTTAGGAGCTGATTAAAAAGTTGGGATGGTTTCATCGGCAGAGGCATGTATTGAGAGGGTTCTTTCTTCTCGAAATTGCGTGTATGGTTTGTTGGGTTCTGTGATGATGATGACTCCGGGGCTGTTGTGGGAGCGGGTTTATAGTAGTTAGTAGGGGTTGCGAGTGGTTTTTGTTGGGGTGTGATGTTCGTTTGTTGGGCTCCTGCTATCGCTGCTATAGTTGTCTTGGCTTTCTCTTTATCCTTTTTAGTGTGTTGGTTTCTGAAGGCCAAGTATGCCGGGTCATGGCTGTTTTGAGCCGCTTCCTCTATGTTTTTTATCTGTACACATGCCTGATTAAGATCACGCGTGTTAAGGTAATATAATTTGGACTTGAAAAAATCGTTGACGGCCCCCTTCAGAATTGTAAGCAGATAGGTTGGAGAGATTCGTTCGTGTAGCTCATTGAGAGCCGCACTCCATCTCTGAATAAACTTCTGCACAGGTTCAAGTGGTGCTTGCTTGACCTGCATGAGGCTGTCCAGCATGGCCTCAGGTTTCAATTTGTACTTGAACTGGGTCACGAATTGGCGTAAAAGATCGTCCAAGGAGAAGATAGAGTTCCTGGGCAGAGCCTGGTACCAGTCAAGTGCTCTCCCCACGAGCGACATGGGGAATACTCGTAGTATGGAGTGGGGCCATGCCTGGAGCAACGCGCACTCTAATCTAAATGTTATGAGGTGAGCATTGGGATCTGTCTCCCCATTGTACTTGGTCAATGTGGGCAAGAAGACACCCTTAGGTAAGGTTAGAGGTGGGACTGAAGAGCTGATGGGGTCATCATTGTAGAAGTCCACTAAGTTCAGTTCTCCGTCAGCGGCTGTTTTGAGGCGTTTCACCTCATCAGTGAGCTCCTACATTAATTTTTTGGCATCCGCCCAGTCTTGGGTTCTCGGTGACGTGGCGGCTTAGAGTTGTGATATACTGTACAAGTTAGATTGTTGTATGGTGGGCTGAAAGGCCGACAGCTACGCAGGTGGTGGTTGTGCTTGCGGAAAGGTTACGGTGGGTTGCACTAAGGATGGCACGTTGTATGGGAAATGTTGCTGTTGCTGTGATTGGGGCTGTACCTAGGGAATATGGACTAGTGGAATGGTATGGTGTGGCACGTGGGTGTGAGAGGGTTGGTGTGATGGGGCACCCATCGGTGGCCATTGCCCAATCACGTTATGCGAAGGGGCTCCTTGTTGGGTTATGGCCAAAGAGGGGCCTACGCGCATTGGAATGTGCGGGATGTAATGAGCAGATGTGGATGTTGGTATTACGTGTGGCATCCCTATCACTTGGGGTGGGAGCGTCACCCCCACGCCAGCGTGAGGGGGCGATGCTTGCGAGGATGAACCCGCGGCCGTAGCAGGGATGATTGTGAGAGGAAAGGTGTTCGGTTGGGAATCGCTAGGGAGAGGAATATGCACTAGCGCTGCTGTTTTAGGTGGTGGTGCTTGAGCCTGGGTGAACCCCAGATGCTGGAGGGGTAGGATTTCCCCTGTGTCTGGATGAAAAATGGGGTTAGCCTGGGCTTGCGGGCTAAGAGTGTGGTAGGAGTCCTCGTGCTCGGATTGAGCGGCGAAGTCATCTTCCTCTTCTGGTTGGGGTTCTAGCGCATACCGATCCAACGTGTGGCTCCTTTGCAGGAGGAGTTGTGTGACGAGCTCTAAATACTGCTCTAGAATCAGGATTACATCATATGGGGAAGGGGTGAACTCATATCCTCCCCTGTAGAAGAGTTTGAACTGCCTCTTCACTTCCATTTCAGCTTGGTCAACAGCCAAGCCAGCTTGTATTTTAATACATATAAAATTATACTGATCCTG
>MNCI01018161.1:645354-669870 GCA_015680685.1 Gnetum montanum
GGATTACATCATATGGGGAAGGGGTGAACTCATATCCTCCCCTGTAGAAGAGTTTGAACTGCCTCTTCACTTCCATTTCAGCTTGGTCAACAGCCAAGCCAGCTTGTATTTTAATACATATAAAATTATACTGATCCTGAGTTATGATGTTGGAGGCCGGGTCTCTCCCTTGCAGTTGTAGGGATCGGCGGGGCCCTGCTGTCGGTTGCATTCTCGGGTGTTGTGCGACAAGCTGTTGGACGGCTATGATGTCCATGATGAGGGTGGTTTGAGCGATGGCAGCGGTGTTGTTTATAGGTTTCATGATGCTATGTCGTGGAGATGAATAAGCCTGGAAATGTGGAGTGGATCTGTTGTATAGCGTGCAGCATATACACTCCAATGGACAACATATTGTGACAGCGTATACAACGTATAGAGCGTGTGCAGTGTATAAGGTCAGCGTAGACGCTGGAGAGCGTATATGGTGTAAGATAGGTCACGGCGTAAAGCAAGATAGCGTAAAATTAGTGGCAGCGTAGGATAGGGCTCAGCGTAAGATAAGTTGCTGTGTAAAACAAATCAGCATAAACAAGGAAGCGTAAAAACAAGTTACAGCGTAACCGGGTTACAGTGTAAACAATTTGAAGCGTAAACAATTCACAGCATGAACAGACTCAGCGTAAAGATTGGCCTGTAAAAACAAGTCGCAGCGTAAAACGGTAGCGTAAATAGGAGAGCGTGAAACAGGTTCAGCGTAACACTGAAGATAGCGTAGAACAAGTTACGGCGTAAAAATAGGGGCTAGCGTAAAACAACGCCGCATAAGAGTTGCAGGCTTTTTAAGAGCGTAAACACTGTACAGCGTAGACGCTGGATAGTTGCAGGGTGGGTTTTCGGACCGGACAACGTAAACACTGGAGGATTCTAGTAGGGAGCGGTGTGCAGTAAGTGGCGTAGACGCTTGACAGCATAAACACTAGAAATTTGCAGGTAAGGATTTTAGGAGGCCCTCCTTCTAGCGCCAATTTCTGTACCACTTAAAATTGTCGATCTCTAACTAGAAGGAAAACAGAGACCGTGGGATCGCAGGATGAGGACAGAAGACCCTGCCTTCGCCTGAGGGTGAGCTAGAATGCATGAAGGCAGAGTACCTTGGGTGGTCCGCACGCAGATCAGACAAGGATTTCCCTACATGTACGCAAAGTGCTATACGCTGGGTTATGCGTAAACGATGTAGCGAGCATAAACAAAGCGTAAACGGTGTAAAACAGATACGAACAGAGCGTGAGCGTAAACGAGCATGAACAGAATGCGTGGGCCAAGTTGACATAAAACTGTAAAATGTAAACAATCTTATGCAGCAAATGTAAACAATGGCATTACAGAGTCAAAGTACAGTGCACCAGTCTAACGCAGTCGTGAGGGAACACAAGGCAGACGAAAAGCCCCAGCGTATGCAGGAATGGCTCAGCTAGTTCGCAAGACAAGCGGAGCGTAGAGACTGTGTGTACAGCATACAGGGTTCTCCAACGTAAGAGGGTTTCAGCTCTTGTGCCCAACGTAAATGTTCTCTGGTATGCTTCGGGATTTTTCCCACCGACCTCTGTGAAGTGGAAAATGGAGGTTTTTATACAGGTTCTCACGCTAGACTCAGGTTGGGCGACACGTGGCGCGTTGACCGAGTGCACACAATTTACAAATGTACAATATTACAAGTGTTGGGCGTATACATTGGGCATATACGCTGTATCAGGTCAGCGTATATGCTGGATGTGCTGAGTGCGTGAACGTGGGTAAAGATGCTGAGGGCTGGGCGGATGCAGGGCGTATACGCTGATGGATGCTGGGCATATACATCGGGCGTATACGCTGATGGATGCTAGGCGTACACGTCGGGCGTATACGCTGATGAATGCTGGGCGTATACGCCGGGCATATACACCGAAGGATGCTGGGCGTACACGCCGGGCGTATGCGCCAAAGGATGCCCACTTGCTTCAATCCTTGCTCTTCGGTGTTATCTTCATGCCGTCATTGGAGAGTTTGTCGTCAAGCGTATGCATCAGCAGTGCTTGGGCGTATACGCTGGAGTGCCGAGCGTATACGCTGTAAAGTGTCAGGCGTATACGCTGGGCGTATATACTATAGGGATCAGGCGTATACGCTGTAGATGTGAACTTGGGCGTATACGCTAGTTGTATACGCTGGCATAATGTACTTAATAAAAACCAAGTGTTGCGATCCCCAAGGTTGTCGCGTGTGTGAAATCTCATGCAGCCAACGTCGTTCGTGGGTCCCAGGGACTTGCTCGGTGTCGGGCAAGTACTAAGCTCCAAATTTTGTGGTGTTTCAGGATCAAACTTAGTGAAAGGTCCAAAGTTAAGTTTCACAATCATAGCTACTGAAGTGGACATTTCATAAATTTCCTGAACACATTCCGAAGACAACATGAGATGTTGTCCTAGTTCAGGTGCTTCACCATCTCCTCCTTCAGCATATCCTGATTGCATAGTAATAGGGGGTTCCTGATGGATGTTGAATGATTATGCCTCCTGTTCTATACATCCCTCGAGAGATTCCTGGCCTCTGCCTCTCCCTGGTCATTTGGATGCACCCTGAGAGGGTCCTCCTTGTTGTCCTCTTTTAGGGGCCATCTACAATCACACGGAGCCATCTATTAGTAAGGCTATTTACAAAATTTGATTTATACCTTACTTCCTACCTTAATAAATTCATTTCTTGTTTAGTGTGATTCAAAGTTAGAAAATTTTATGAAATTTTCCCCTAAAAGTTTTGATATCAGGTCCAATTTTGCATAGGTGACTCCAAAAATAATTTTTATGGTCTAGGTGAAGAGATAAAATTAATTTGGAAAATAGTTTTAACATTTTTAAGGTCATTTACCCTTTATGATATCCTTCAGGAAATGATGAATTTTGAGAAAACTATGCACAACTTGGAGCATACCCTTTCCCCATGACTAAATGAAACACTCTAGGTTTAGACAAGTTCAATTGAAACAAGAATTAGAGCGTTAATGAGCAAGATATGGAAGTTGGAATGATAGGTTCTCAGAGCATCAAAATTTGTGGAAGAAAATTTCAACAACTCCCCTTGCATGAATAGTGAAAATGATGTTAATGTGCATAGTGGGGTCCCTATATATAGTTTTTATAGATGCGATATCATGTACCTGATAGTGCAGACCCGATATTGGGTACTTGATATCATGTCCTTTTGAAAATACGATATTTGGAAAGATTGATGAATTTTTGAATTTCCAAGGTCAAGAATGAAGGATTTAAGGTTCATTTAAAAGGTCTAGGATAATGTTGAAAAGACCTAAGGGCACCAAAAGTGTAATGAAGTGGAATCTAGCAATGAAATTCATGAATAGGAAGAGGAAAAAGGACATGTTGTGGTGCATAGGAATGTTGGAATTGAAAATGATGATAAAGGAAAAGATTATTGTACCAATGCAATACTTTGAGGGTATAAAATGATGTAACGATGATGTGCAATGAGTGCAAATTACAAAAATCATGCAACTGGGTCCTCCCCAAAGTAGGTTTCTAACTATCATGCCCTTGCGTAACCACATCTAGAAATGTCTGTAGGCACTAAAAGGGTTAAATGTAATCTATACCAGTGTAAAAAAACACACACACATGTAAATATTACTATGATGAGGTATGATTTTGATGCTACACATGACACAATCAAAAATTCATGAGCAACAAGATGAGGTGAATTGTAAAAGGGGTTGTAGAGATTGGGACATGAGGTAAATGACCCAGGGCATAATGAATCCTAAGTGTAGGGTGTGATTAATGTGTCATTAGCCTATCACTAATCAAGACCAAGTCCATTCCTCTGATCAGTGACATCGTATTGTTTCATTCAATGATGGGTTGGTGTTGTGGTGCAAAACCTTCTAGCACAGTTGGTGGTGATGTAGAAGGAGGTGAAGGATGAGAATATTGAGGGTGAGGAGAAGTACAAGGAACATGAGGTGGTGATCTTGTGGAAGAGGATATGGGTTGGTAGTACTTAGAAGAATGATAACAATGTGGTGAGATAGAGGATGTTAACCTAGTTGGGGAAATAGAATGCTGAACCTAGTAAGTGCTTGGGTTCAGATGGTATGAAGGGTGTGACTAAATTGAGGGTGGCCTTCCCCAGAACTGGGATTTTTTCCATTATGATTGAGCATGAGATTTTTGTACAAACTATACATGTAACATTCCTCCCCAATGATCATGTAAATATGACAATATTGGGCATTGACCTTTGGGGTGATTGTATAGGAAAATGTTACATTGATACATATGATTAGTAGTTGAGGTCTTATCCTTATTATATTCAACCCTTCTTTCCAATTTTCTAGTGGTGTTCTGTCCCATATCTTGGTTTGTCATGGTTCTACCTCTAATAATGTTGGCATATTCTTCACATCTTTCATGTATCCATTCTGTCATCTTATTGATCTTTACCTTAATTTCATCTAGTAATTGTAGTATTGGAAAAGATGATTCCACCTCCTTGAAGTGAGTTGATTTCTCCTCTTCATGATCATGGACCTTTGCTATTTCGATATTTTCGTCCAATTGAAAGCTTTCAACATTCTCCCATTTAGCCATTTCTCCTTCATCTTTTTCTAGCCACCTAAGAAGCTCTTGGAATTGGTGGGTTCATAGCTCGTATAGTTGACCTCAGGCATACATACCTAGGGTCTCCTTTGTTTCATTATAGAGCCCATCCATGATGTGGTACATTAGCCTCTCCTCAAAGAATCCATGGCCCAGGCAATTGTTTAAAAATGAATAGTATTTTTCTAAGGCCATGTCCAAGGGTTCATGTTACCCCTATTTCCATTCCTGGATTTTTCTCCTCAAGGCTAACACTATTACATAGGTTTGATATCTTTCATTAAAGAGTTCTACCATTGTTGGCCAACATTGAATTGATTTTGGTCTTAAGGACATGTACCATACTTTTGCTTGGCTAATGAGTATCATAAAAAAGAGCTTAAGTTTTTTCCATCCATATTAAATATTGTTCCATACATAGGCATCATGGAAAGCTTGTAAATGATGTTATGAATCTAAATCATAGCCTCCTAAAAACTTAGGAAAGTTGTCTAAATCAAGCTTGGGTAGATGGCTTTCCTTATGATGCCTGCAGGATATTCAAATAGCCTCTTGTATATGCATTAAGCTCTTAGTGGCCAGCAGGGGTTCATCGTCACTAGGTAGGTTATGAATTTGTGAGTTGGGATGCTGTGGTCTTCATTTATGTACATAGGAGACCCCTACATAAGATTGAGTACTCCAAACTTCATCTTCATTATCATATAATTTGTTGGTTCTCCAATAAATTGCCTTACTAGTTGTTGTGTTATCATAGTCTTGTGAGAGAGACATTGTTTGAGAATTTTTGTGTTACTTATTTGCAATTACTTTCTTTTTAAAAGGTCTATTGTCAAGGCTTCATTACAGCGATCTTGGATGATGTAACTAATCTAAATAACTAGCACCATCCCTAGTAACAGTGCCAATGATGAGTGGTGAGGTACCCCTACACTCAACCATACGAATACGAGTGTTCACCCATGTTCCAGTTGAACTCTACAGATAGACTAGTTGTGGTATCTAGATAGTTACACGTTGATCTTAGTTTTTTGTCTTCCCGCCCAGACTAGTATTTACTTGGTCATGTATGGTTTAGTCCAAAGTGAGGTGAATGATGTGATCCTAAACTAGTACTACTCTTAGAGAAAATGAAAAATAAACTTGTTGTAAGCTAATAGGTGGTGAGAAGAAAAATCTAAACTAGCCTAAGTGTGATGAGCATCCATACTTAATCATTCATACACATCTTGGACCTTATGTACTACTTCTAGGATTACCAAACACACATTACTTAAGCACTCCTAAATACGCTACTGGGTTACCAAGTAGTTACACTTCAATGTTCATGATTAAGTCGTACTCATTTCGCAATTGACAACAAGAATAGTAAATGATGGTCAAGAAATATTAACTAAGAAAACAATAAATAACAATAACAATTAAACAATTAAAAATTAAGTGAATGTTGTAATGATGGAGTAATCTCAATCTTTATTGCTAGTCATGTGCATGTCCAAGTACGCCACACTCAAATAAAAGTTTCATACAATTACAATCATCACATTGCGAGCATGCACTAGGGAAATAACTGAAATGAATTGAAAAATGCCAAAAAGACTATATCCTAAGAATTACCAACTCCCCCATTCCTGTGCACCCAAATGTGTATTTATAGGCTTACATAGGACTCATGATATCATGTATACAATATCGTTACCCAAGCTGCGATATCGCATACCCGATATGAAGGATCCAATATCGGGGCCTGGAAAGACACGATTCATTAGTAAGGAAGCATGAAGGGGGTTGGTGGTGGATGAGTGAAAGTCTAACCTCTTTTAAATAGTTACACCAAAGCTCAAACCAAGGTCTTATAATTTGAGAAAAATGTATCTTACCATCACTTCAAATGGTGGTCTGTAGCCTAGCTTTTAAGAATGATTTACCTAAATTTAAATACCTTGGAATTGTAGTTACTAATTACTCTTGTTTTAATGTTATTATTTTAGGATTTTTAAAATTGTTTAGATTTTGTATCACTTGTATTTGTGCAAGTTAGCTCACACCTCATTGTTTTGAAGTTTTAATTTGACTATATGTCTTTGGGCCAAGCATGGTTTTAAAAGGAATGTTTTGGGTTCTAATACCCACCTCAAAACCATATCAAGTGCCTTGTAAATCAAATCTATTACCACTTAATACTTTAAAAACTAATTCTAGTTAATATTTACTAGAGTAAATCATTTCATAAGAACTTAGACATAAACAAAATCAACCTAGATGCAAACAACCAAAAAACCTAATCATAGGCAATATCTAGTAGGTTGACCCATATCATGAGAATCTAAACATAGACAAAACCAACCTAGATATCTAGAATCCCTCAAGATAGCTTACATTTCCATTTTTAAAATCTACATCCTTAACATTTTCATGGCACAAATTTTGAAATATCTAAAACATATTATTCAAGAGTTTATCTTGTAAAATATCATTTCTAAATTCATCATGTAAATGCAAATTAAAAAACTCACACATAAGAAAAATTCTTAATTCAATAATTAACTAGCCATTAAAAATTCATGCTTCCTATTTTAAAGAAGGAAAACTCTAAAATGGTAAATACTTCCTACAAATTATAGATAATTAAAGTAATAAGATATTTAAGCTTAACTTACAAACATAAAAAAGAGGTTTGTTATAAATTCTAATATTCCCAACATAATAACATTAAAATAGGGATAACTACAAACTGAAATTTAAAACTTTAAATTTAAGTAAATCATTATTAAAATTTGTGCTCAATAAAAATTTTGATTTCAAGTTACCATCAAATCTTATGAGAGTGAGCATAAATTCGACCGATAGTGAGAGCATACACTAATTCATGGAATTTGTTTTTTCAGAAAACCATCCTTAGGAAAAATAAGGTACAGAACTCTTGGACGAAAAATAAGGTACAGAACTCTTGTTCTTCGTCTAGAAGGCATGAAAATTTGGGTTTTTAAATCTTGTTCTTTGTCCAGAAGTCGTGAAATTTTTTACTCAAAGAACTTTTTACTTATAAACTAATAGGATTCTATCGGCCAATTTATATATTATAAATATATAACAAAGCTAGTGATCGCCAGTGGCCAATTTATATATTATAAATATATAACAAAGCTAGTATTCGCAAGTGGTCTTCTGCTGCAGCGATGATTTAAACATAATAAATATAAATATTATAAGACCATGGAATGCTTTATTGAATGATCATAAACATGTTGTAATACAGTAGAAATGATCAATGTACAAACTTGCGTAAATGTACCAACATCTATACATGATGGATCCTTTCACCAGAAACTCAGGACCCTTTTACAATTCCTTCTTAACCTTTGAATTTGGATACATAGGACTTTTCAAATCGTGTAAAAGCTTTGCTAAATAACACATCTCACGGAATGCTTCCAAACATTCTTTCATCATCCGAGGACCAATGTGAGGCCAGTTTTCTAATGCGGTGCCCACAGAAAGGACACCTACTGCAAGTTGAAGAGATCTTGGGATATCTCTAAGATCATATAAGTAAGCGTGCTTGCATCATTTTCTCCTTTAGGGAAATATGGTGCCTGCATTAAAATATTAAAAAAATAACTCATATATCTCCGAAGAGATGGTAATAGTGTAACACACAGACAATAATTGAAATTACACAAAAATAGCTGAACTTATTTAACCACCAATAATAATAATACTAAAAAAAATACCAGGACATGGGAATGGCTTTCCTGATATGAACAACTACTGCAAAACAGGCAAACTTGCAAGCCTTGACCAAATTCTTCTCTCTCCATTTGGCCATATCTGTCCTGTGATTTCTGCACGTCCTAAAAAAGTTACACATTGTATATCAACACTAACCTACGCAGTACTTATTAGCTTTCAAAATATTAAACTAAATGTAGAAACTCACCTCTGCATCTCTGAAATTTATCAAAAATTCTTCGCACAACTCTCTCACGTTAAATCGTTAGAGTGAATACAGGATCCGAAGCAAGCGTAGCACTTGAAGTAAAGTCAATTCCACTGGTTGAAGCATGTTCAGTGGCGATTCCACTCGTTGAAGGCTGCCCATGGTTCTCATTGTTAGATGTCATGGAGCTGCTGTGACATCTCCAAAACTTGCTGGCCCAACCAGACATACCCATTTTCAGTGACTTCTTGAAAACCTGCAAACATGAACGAATTGCAGAGATTTGTAACTATGTCCTATTAGCTGAATTGCAAGCTGAAGCCTAAAAGCTATAGCAACACATAAATCACAACATACCTTATAAAACCACCGTTATGGCATCAATTTGATCCTAGATGTGCTTGTGAATAGAACTATTTTCCAAAGTGTGTACGATAAGGCAGTCAAAAGTGAAGTAATCATAGCATCAGTTTGATGCAAAATCTGGCAGTGAAGCTATCTATTTTACAAAATTTCACATATTGAACTTACCATTAGTATGATGATCATTCAAAAACATTGCTCATAAGCTTGAATACCGCAATACACGCAACGCCACCACCAACTTCAAGAAAATTTAAAGTACACCTTATGCAACTAAATGGTCATCCCAAGTACATTTATAAAATTCTAGTTTATAACATATCTCTATGTGCCCTTCGTTTTAGTGGCGGGAATCAATCCCATGTCCTGCTGTTTCGCAGGCAGGCATTAAGCAGAAACGTAATGTTTTTTAAAACATATATTACAGCACCCGCTACAGAGAATCAGCCTGGCACGGGATATGGGCCCGTATTTAAAAGGCCTCTTTAACACATGGCCAGCGAAAATACAGGCACTTTAGAAAAAAACACAGCAGCACGACAACATTCAATCCAGGCACGAAATCCGGGCAGGGACAAGGGCAGCCGGGTAGAGGTAGTGACGGCATGAGACAACAGAGGAGAGGAGAGGAGAGGCCACTGTCCGCCCCACACCTACTAGCAAAGATGAAGCAAATGCGCCTGATGTTTTTCAGGTAAAAACAGCAGCAGCACCAGAAGCACATGAATGAGAGATGATGCTTCTTCGTTTGTTCTCTAAGCAGCAGCACGCAGAACTTTCCGTTTACAGAACCGTTTGCTCTGTAATGCGTAAATATTTTCCCCATATAATTTTTGCAGCACTGGAGAAGGCACACTACATTTACGAGCTCTTGGAACCGTTGGGACCCTGCTAATGCTTTTTCACGTTTTCTAGGAAGTTTCACGGTGTGCCTGGTGCAGACATAGAATAATAAACCCTGTTCATCAATCGATCTATCAATGTGGAGACGTACATGTGCAACATCCTATGAATTCTTTACCAAACAGCACATTTTTCATGCATGATATTCTAAGCTATGCAAGATCTCTGCAAGGATGCATTGCTGCGGAAGACCTACCGCAAGGAAGAAATCTGCATGCCAAACTCATTCCGATGATACGATTCATACTAACTGTTTTCCTTCACAATGACCATTGACAGGTTGAACATCATTATTTTCAATTGCTGCCTTACTGGGTTATAAAGACGACTTCTGTCGCGCTAAAGACATTTCCTCTATCTTGAAGAAATCATTTCAGAAAATTGACCGGCAAAAAGACTTGAAAGAACGGTGGCTGTATGTCCAAGGGATAGATGCTGCGTAGTTTTAAGTTCTAAATTAGAAATTTCTATTTTCCTTAATCATGGGATTAGCCTCTCCATATATTTAAACATAAAAAAATAAATAAAAAAAGGTCACCACCAACTTAGAAGGACGGTAAACGAAATCTTAGATGCATATGAATGATACGACGCATATTTTGCTGTGCTATTTTTCTGTTCGTAAGGACGATGAAGTGAAGCAACACCCTGCTTCTGATTCTGTTGTCTACTCCAGATCAGTGTTGTGTTTGTTTGTTTGGCATTTTTTTTGCTTTCTGATTCTTTGTTTTTTCACTTTTTTTCTGGGTTTGCTGTTTTTTCAGCGGCGGTTTGTTTGGTACACTTCACTGTATCATCATGATTTGTTTTGTATCATCAGCATCATTCATTCATATCACTTCACTGTGCAAAACTGCAAATTCAGCAGACAAAAAACCCCCACCAAAAACTCCAACCACTTCCGAAAAAACAAAATTACAGAAGACACCCACAGAGAGACAGAGAGCGAGCACACCTCTCTCAGTCTTCACACCTCAAATTCGCAGTAGCAGCACCTGCATCAGCGTCTTGATGATCTTTAGGATCTTGATCCTGATTTGACAGCGGTAATACGACCTACTACTACTTACCGTAAAATCGAAACCCAAAAAAAAAGGAAAAAATAAAAACAAATCTCACTCTCTCAGAAATCTTGAGGATCCACGAACATCTGCTAGCCAATTCCATGCTGGCCAGTTCCACGGCCAGGAAACGGATTCCTTCTGCGGAGCAGCTTCTAGCCTGGTTATGGCAGAAACACCAGAGCTGCCGCGCGAGATCTGCTCCGTGGGTGTCCTCGGCGTGGACGTCGAACAGCACATGAATGCCAAACGGCTTTGCCGTTACGTCCGGAACCGACTGAATTTGCAGAAATGGGAGCCTCCGATCCACGAATCTGGTGGCCGCCCAGAACCAGCGCAACGCGACATGCCTGCAACCTCAAACTTGAACACTCCTGTGCTGTTCCAGATGCTTAGCATTGCCCACGATTGCTTCCTATATAAATAACAGTTTGACTCCTATAGGTGGAAACAAACAACCAATTGTTTCAGAAGGAGACTCTGAATGCAGGCGGCAGCAAAGGCATGGTTCGCAAATAAATAAGTATGCAACAGACGTAACCTTTCACATGACAACTTTTCATAGCATGCACAAAGTTCTGTTACCAAAATGGCCTTTATGCGTTTCACATGACAACTTTTCATAGCATGCACAAAGTTCTGTTACCAAAATGGCCTTTATGCGTTTCTGTTTGCTGCTCTGCACTCGGATTTAAGGGCAACGCTCCTCGGCACTCGGATTTAAGGTTGCATTATTCACAAAGTTGCATTACTCTATTTGGAATTTTACCCGTCAGCGTTATGCACTAAGTTGGGTTACCCAAATGGCCTCTCTGTAATTTTAGTTATACAGCGTTATTCACAAAGTTGCATTACGGTAATGACAGTGAAAAAGTCAACGTTGGTCAACGTTACTCACCGGTAATGGTCTATCGGCCAAACCAAACTATCTGCCAAAAAAATTAGATTTTGTAAAATAAAGATATAGTAGAACTATTATCATAGAAAGTTTTTAAAAAGTTGAGAAATGTATCTAGTGTTTTAAGGACCAAAATAATCACACTTAAAACTATTGATTTCTTTCTGAGTTCTATTACAAAAGTCACTCTTACTCAATTTAGTTCCACAAAAATTCTAATCCTACAGTGAATAGTTTAAATGATAATCTATCACCATATTAAAAAAAAACTATGATCAAACTAGATAGAAATGGAATTAAAAACCTATCATATCGACGTTTTCTAGAATCTCTCTCATGCATAGAATTTAGGTACCGTAATGAGCAATAGAAATGTATTCATCCTTTGCTAAAAAGGAAGTAAAGATTTTTACTTACATATTTAAGACATCAAACTACCTCCCAAAAATTGACAAGAAATTAATAATAACCACTTGTTGATTTTCTATAAACCCTATTTCCAACCCAATTAACATCTATATACACTTGATTATTGCAATCATTGCCTTTTGTTGCTACAGGAATATCACTCACTCAATGAACTAGTTTTTGTCTTTCAGTCTAATTATTCATCCAAGCAAAATAATTCCAAATTAAGATTTTAAAGATTCTTGTAACCTAGCATGTCTTAATATTAGTACTATATTATTTTTATGTTAACATAATTGGTGTTTTAGGTGGGTACGAGGGTGAGAGGGATGGAAGAAAGAGGATTGTAGGAGGGGTAAGTCTCTTGACTTGAAAGCTCCAAGTCATGAGTTTGAGTCTAGTGTGTAATGCTCACTTATATACTTTAGGTCATATCTATATTACACTTATTTTATGGTAGAGAGAATATGAACTATTTTTCTTGGCAAATTCTCTCAGTGGCTTGTTGATCTTGAGGGTTTGGTACATAGTTATTACCATGGAAATTTTTTTTGGTCAGAAATAATCTAAAGATGGCAAATTCTAATGTCACTCATACTATAGAGACTATAAAGAATTTTAAATTGTTTAATTCTATTTTACCTAATTATTTATATGAATCCTTGTCAAAATTTATCACTTCACAATATATAATTTTATAGATTATTGGATTCTTTTTTTNCTTATTTTTCAAAGAATTGAAAGTGAAATTTTTTATAACATTGATGTAATCTTGGAGAAAAATAAAAAACATTATTAGATAATGTGTAGTGCGCATATTATTTTGTAGAGATTTATTTAGAATAGAGAAAGAAAAAATTAAAAGTCAAGGTAGGTAATAAGTATTTTTATCATAAAATTACATACCATAATTTGTAAGGATATTGCAACCATTGTCATCATGAAATTCATGATATTGAAATTTGTTTTATTTTCAATAAAAATGTTATTTGCAAGGAAAAGAAATAACAATATTAGAAAAGACAAATAATTGTAGTTTTCAGCAACCACATACAAAATCTTCTTCAATAAATTCTCAATCTTTTACAAATTCTTTTAATTATAAAAGAGCCAAGAAACTTCAACTTTAGAAAAAATAAATTTTTAGTATGAACTAGCAATGGAAATACTAATGTAGATAGATTTTACTTCGTGCAACATAAAAAAAAAGAGGTTTGCAAATGCTACTTTCAATTTAATAACCCTAAAGGTATCTCCTTCTCTCTATACGTCTACTACTATTCTAAATGTTTTTTTATTAGATAATGGTTTTTACTTATTAGTGACATGATTTTTGAGACTAATGTTGAGCTTAAAAAATCAAGGATAAGGCTTCCTTCGTTACATTTTAATGTTAGTTTTATTTTATTTTCTTATAGGAAATTAAGATTTTAGTGCATGATATTAATTTTCTTGGTTAATTCATTTTTAAGAAAGTAATTTTTTTTACTACTCATGAAGTTAATAAAGGAAGTGTTTTTATTCTTGTTAATAAAAATTAGACTAGAAAAGTATTGAATTTTGATTTTTACATCCTTGGCAAAGTTATTTGGATTACTAGTTAAGTGAAAAAAGAGATTTTGGACTCTGTAATGTTTATGATTCTAATAATTTGAAAGATCAATTAAAAGTTTGGAAATATCCTCTATCTTTGCCTAAAGTTCCTTGGATTACTAAAGGTGATTTTAATATGACTAAAAGTCATTTAGATAAACTTGCTGAGTTCCTCCTAATGTCTTCTCAAGAAAATGATGAGTGATGTAATTTTAAATAAAAATATTTTTCCTTTGATATTAGCTATTTATTTCTATGTCACTCAATTATGAAGCATTATATGTGGTGTAATTATGAATAAGGGAAATAATAGGATTTATTATTAACTTAATAGATTTTATATTTCTAGTGTTTTCTTTTGGCAGTCTATAAGGAAAGTATAAGTGCATCTAGATGCTACTTTCACTAACTATTTTTTGATTAGTATTTTTCTCTCTAGTATTAATTTTTCATTATTTTAAAAGTTATAAAACAATATTAGTTAAGTGATGTGATATTGTATCTATGATATCATAACTACAATGTCGTAGCTCTACTTATGTCATTGTAGATACGATGTAGTGGGTTCTAGTCATGACTATAAATACAAATCCACTATTGCATCATTGGAACAACTCTCATCCAACCCTTAGTAAAATTCTTATAGTTTTTTTTCATAACTTAGACTTAGTAATAGAGTGAATGTCCATAGTGTGGTGTTTAATAGTTGTATGGAATCATTTTTTGAGTGGATTGTACTTGGACACAATTCATGTATGGAAATAAAGATTGAGATTATTTTCCATCATTGTAGTAGTTCATTTAGTTTACTTTACTATTACTTAGTTCATTCTTCATACTTAGTTAATTTTCACATTTTAATATGTTTACTTTGATTAACTCATTTATGATTTTTAAGCACTTTATGTTTACAATGTTCCTTAGTACATCAATATAAGTATGACTAGTTTCAAATGTATAAGTGTGATTATTTGGTAATCTCAATAGTGTTATTACTTAGTTCACCCAATAGCATAACATTTGGTAATCCTAGTAATGGTTGCATAAGCCCAAGACATGACGGGCAAACCAGGAATGAATACTTATTGCCATTAAGGTAGAATAGTTCTTTTACTTGCATTATACTTATATTTAGACTCTATTACCCTATTGCAATCATGGTTACACTTAGTTTTAATTTAAGCTAACAACATCATAATATCATATGCTTCACTAAGAGTTAAATCATACTACTTGTAGTTTACTAACTCAACATGAGAACATAGCAATTGCAAACCAACTATCAACTACTATCATACTTACATTGGCCATCAATGCATTATGATTTGGTCGTGCATGAATTCTCATGACTTGTATGATGGAGTGTTGAAATATCTAGCTACTTATCATTAGCACTATTGTTGAGGATGTGTTAATGTTTACTTAATACTTAATTTTGTAGAGTACATTATATTAAGAACTGTAAAGTTTTCATTATATTAAGAATTGTAAAGTTATCTTTCACACTTTAATTAATCCTTTTATCACACATAAACACTTAAGAGAATAAAAAATGTAATATGGCTTCTACACGTAAAGAGAAATTACCATCTACTAATGAAATTCATAAGAGTGATAACAAAGGATATGATGAAGAATATTGGAATGCACCCATGAAAAATAGGATTTCCTATGCTCATACTAATCCATATTATCTTAATTTAATTTTTATCTTCCATCAAGATGAATAGATAAGATGAAGAGATTTGCAAGATAATGTTTTTTTCCTTCCTGAACATTTTGCACCATCAATGCTACAAGCAACCTTAATGAGGTTCAATCTTGGTGATGCACAAGTAGGATATCATGTTACTAAACATATGACTAGGCCATATCAACCTATAGAAGGGATGCTGCTATAGAAATAAGACATGAGCATAACAAAGAAAACAAAGGGACTCACAATATTATCCTAGAAGAAACAAATAATGAGACATTTTTCATGAAAGAACTACACCAAACTCATGAATCTCATTCACAAATATCGATTATCCTTCTAGAAGAGCCTATCAACATACAATTGCATTTACCCTTGAATAAATATCTAAGAGAGATAATAAAGACTCCAAAATTATGAGAAATTCAAGGCCTTAAACCTCCACAATATCAAAGGAAGAAAAATCACAGAGTCATAAGAGAAGAACCAACCAACACCATTCTCCTATGATTTCCTCTTCCTTCTCACATTCATTTGTGAATTCTAACAACAAGAAATGGACATTGAGAGACTATGATAAGGAAGGACAAGGATACCATGAGAGACATATATATCAAAAAAGCTACCTTGATGATGAAGAAGACAATTATGAACAAAGAGGAGATAGGATCAGGCATGAGGAAAGGAAACAACACTATGCGCATTGAAGGGGTCATAACTACAATAGAGCCTATGAACCCAAAGATCATGAAAATTCCTATTGGTCACTCAAAACATGATCATCATTAGGAAAGTAGTATATATTCCCACTATGCATGAAAAGGATAGTCATATCAACTAACAAGATGTGAGAAATTTTCTTGAAATATGAGGATGGATACATGCAAATCCATATCACCACCTCCAAGCCTTCCATGATACCTATGCCCTTTAAAACATTGAGAATTATTAGTAAAAGTTGAAGTTGTTTTCCAAAATACTCATCAAGGAAGTAGAGAGTTGGGTCCAATCCTTAGAACTAGAAATAATCTGAAGATGGAGTACCATGCTGGAGCTTTTCCATGACAAGTATAAAACCTATACCAAAGTGTCCAATTTAAGAAAATAAATTCAAGGATGGAACCAAGGGATACATGAATCCCTTAACACGATAATGGATAGATATCATTCATTACTACATAGGTGCCCAAGCCATGATTTTTCTCAAAGGAATCAACTACAACACATTACTAATGTGCTACAAAATGAAACAAGAGAAACTCTTGGGCTATATGCCAAATGAAGGATATCTAAAGTGATGGATCATCAAATTTAAATATTAATAGACTAGATGGCCAAGGAGGAAGGATAATTAAACAAAAGAGAATCAACTGAATAGTATAATCATGATCCCATAGTGAGGAAGAGTAATGTGATAGTTTGTACGAGATAGAAAGAAGAACCTTGGAAGATACAATCCAAAAGAAGACTCTACCTATCCAAAAATTAGTTAATGACATCATAGAAAATGTAGAGAAAATGTGGGATTCCATGGATGAAAAATTTGCTTCTACAATCAAGAAAATAGAATAAAAAACTAAACAAGATTTGAATAGAAACAAAGAAAGGAAGAAAAGAATAGATAATGGATAAGAAAACTACAAACATAAAAGAAAAGTTTTGAAATCTAATGAATTAATGGACTCTGGCTTGAAAGATCAAGAAGGATGCAAACTATGCTAATATGAACATCCTAAGGGATGTTGTCCTATTATGGTCCACTTGCAACAGTCTAGGGCATACACACTTAATTTGAGATTTGTTATGAAACAAATTTCAAGACAATTACCTTACACACAAGGTAACTATTCAAAACCTTACCAACTATCATATTATCCAAGAGGAGCCTATTCTCAACCATAGGAGAAATACTAGTAATAATGGCAATAATCACAAGTGTAGAGTATGCCACCACTAAGGTAGCAATATCCATATAAACAATTAGGTCATTAAGGATATTACACTCAATGTCTAATCTCTCTAGGAAATGCTTTAGTCCATACCTCATCTCACTACTATCCACTAGAATATCATAGACCCACTACTTTGAAAATGGATCCTAATCCTTATGCATACCAATCAATAGCTAGTTTGTCAATCCCAACTCCGAACCCCCTACCATCAATACCACCATCGGTTATGTGAGAAATACCAACACAACTTTAGCAAAAGAGTGCTACTAGCATAGTTAATACATAAGAGGATATAATGGTAAGTGAATCCAAATCTAAGAAACATTCATTTTTTAAAACAAGTCTAGAAAGGATTCAAAAAATTGGAGCTTCACCTACATCCAGCCCATCTAAATATACTTCTAAAGGAAACACTATGATTCCAGCTTCTATGGAACCAATCCTACTAGTTGTGATGCTTACTAAAATTGTAACAAACTAGATTAAATTAGGAGCACTTTTTAAGAAGAGAATAACTCCTAAAAGTCCCTTAGTATATCTCCAGATAGTAGGACATAAACCCTGTAAGGCTCTACTAGATTATAGATCAAGAGTACATCTAATCTCACAAGATATGTGCAAAGCCTAGAATCTTCCTCCACTAAAAAAAAGGCAACATCCAACTAGAGCTTGCTGATTAGTCAATCACTATCCCACTTGAATAGGTGAAAGATGTCATCACCACTATATGTAGCTAGTCTTATTCTATTGATTTCTTAGTTATGCATGTGGGAAAAAAGAAAGAGGAATTTTCTATAATTATGGGAAGAGCATGGCTTAGCATTTTGGACACTAAGCTAGGAATCAAAGACTTGTCCTTGGAAATCTCCAAGGAAGATGAAGATGGAATTATATAGAGACATTGAGTTCCAAGTATCACATATAATGATAACAAGTGTAATTGTGTGCAGAAAATTTGGGCTATAAAAGAGAATGCCATCACAACATGCAATGGATGTATAAAAGAGATATGTGTACAAAGGTATCTATATGGAGAAATCACCCAATAAGAAGGCACCCAATGGTTGATACCTGAAGACGAGACTGAATCCAATATATGCATTGAACCTACAAGTAGAATTACAAGTGCCTATGTAGAAGAAATTGATAAGTTGGAATAGTTTAAAAGAGAACTTCCTCACATCAAGTCATTTCAAGAAAAAGACATTGAATGGGAAATTCTATAGATACAAGAGATAGATGAAAAAAAACCCTTAAAACTAAAGGGCCTATTGGACAAACTAGAATATGATTTTTTGAATAAAGAAAATCCAGTAATTATAAATGTAAAACTTGATAAGGAATAAAAGAGGAAATTACTGGAAGTGGTAAATAAATGGCCAACTGCATTTTCATGATCCAATAATGAGATCACTAGAATTAACCAACATACCTGCCAACATCAAAATTATATAGATCTAGCTACCAAAGCATGCCATCAAACTCAAAGAATGTTAAACCCGAAGCTTAAAGAAGTTGTCAAAAAAGAGTTAGAAAAATTGCTAAAATTAGGGTTTATCTATTTGATAGCAGACATTGAATGGATTAGCCCATTAGCCATTGTACCAAAAAAGGGTGGCAAGTGGAGGGTTTGCATTGATTTCAAGTTACTAAACATGGAAAGATTCAAGGAACATTTTCCTTGGAATTTGTTAGCCAAGTCCTCAATACTATAGTAAGGCACTAGTATTACAACTTTTTAGATGGCTACAATAGCTACAATCAAATCTACATTACATCATAAGACCAAGAAAGGACCACATTTACTAGCTCATGGGGTACTTTTACATACAAGAAGATGCCCTTTCGATTTTGTAATGCACCTAATTCATTGCAAAGACTTGTATTGAACATCTTCCAAAAGTAAATTGGCAATGGAGTTAAAGTCTTTATGAGTGACTTCTCCACATATGGGCTAGATTTTAAACAAGTATTGGATGATTTAGAGGATGTACTAAAAAGATATGTAGAAACCACCTAAAGCTTAATAAGCTAATAAGCCATTTAATGATTCAAGCTGGTATATTTCTAGGACATAGAGTATCTCACAAGGAAATAGAGGCAGATCTAGAGAAGATCAAAGTCATCTAGAACATCACTCAGTGGCCAAAATCATTAATAATGTCATATCATTTCTTGACCACATAGGATATTATTGAAGATTTATTGAAAATTTTTCAAAAGTTGAAAAATCACTGGCAAAAGTCACAAAGAAAGAAGCACCATTCCACTCAATAAAATTATGTGAAAAGGCATTTAATACATTAAAATAAAAATTGATCGAAACACCAATCCTTCACACTTTAGATTAGTCTAAACCCTTTTACATACTAATAAATGCTTTAAACTATGCACTAGAAGCAATGCTCACTTAGCTAGATAATAAAAAATGATCCTATTATATACATTACACCAGCTAGAGCATCACTAGGGCACAACTTATTTACATCACTATAGAAAGAAGCTTATGCCATGGTGTATAGACTTAAGAAATTTAGACATTATGTACTCTGGTATCCTATTTATGTCCACACAAATCATAGTGCTATCAGATTTCTAATGAATAAACCATTAGTCAGTCCAAGGTTGATAAGATGACTTGTGATATTACAAGAATTTGACATTACCATGAGAGATAAAAAGGGAATCGAAAACGTTGTAGTTGATCATCTATCCAAACTTAGATAGGAACCACATGACAACGATGAACCATTATTAGACCAATTTCCTAATGAAAATCTATTTACAGGAATAGCAATGGCTACCACCTCAATAAAGAAGTCATAAATCTTTGGTTATGTGGTCTGTCTCACTTCACAAAAAATTTCTATTGAGTGGGACAAGAAACAAAAGTATCCATTCCTCCACTAATCCAAATAGTATATGGAAATTAATGGAAGCCTTTACAAGTTTAGCAATACTAGATTAATAAAAAAGCATTAATTTTTTTTCATATGAATGCAAATATGTTCATAGGATGTAGTAGAAGAAATGTTTTGAAGTCTTTACAGAATGCCAAAAAAATCCTACTCATGATATTGGTTGAATTGATTAATAGTATAAAACTATTTGTAGAGTTAGAAATTATGCTAGATGATTTGGAAAATAATTAGCATCAAGCTAAAGAATATCTTAGAGAATTTGTAAAGAAAATGTAAATCTTTAAGACTAGAATCTCTTTGTCTTTGAAACTTAAAGAGCCTTAGTTAATCCTTGTTATGCTAAACAATGTTGGGATGCTTTTGAAGCTAAGAGTGCTCTCAAAAGTTACATGGGTTGGCTAAAAATTGAAGATTGATCTTGTTCAGAATTTTTAAAATTTTTAAAAGGAAATAGTTAAGTACCTAAATTGGAACCACTTTATATAAATGATTCCATCAATAACATTTTTGACACTATCCATAATTTCTTTAGTAAATCATTTTTCTTCTATTTTTTCTTTTAAAATCATTAGCAAGAAATCCTTCTAAACCTCTAGTACACATATTCTTCATCTTATAATAGAAGCACAATAAAGTATTCTTGAAGTAGAAATTATAGTGAAGGAATTCAAAGTAGTGGCCTTTAGTTTAATGAATAGTAAAGCTCCAATTTTTGATGGTCTTCCAAATGAATTTTTTAACAAGTGTTAGAATACCTCTGGATATGGGGGGTTGTCGAACCCCGAAAAGAGAATTTTATTAATAGAAACCAAAAATTAGTACATATGCTACTTCAAGACATATAGATTGAGGAAAGAAGGAAGAGAAACCATGTTGACTGAGATTATTATAGAGGAAACATGTTAATCTTAGCATTCTACAGGGTGTGAAAATGTATTCCAAAGATCAACCATTCGCTGAAATGTGTGTGTCTTTTCCTGGATGTGGATAGTTGAATGAGAACAAAGGTGGAAGAAAGAGGAAAAAGGCAAAATGGTGTAGAAAACTGTGGCTTAATTAGGAGACTCTCTTCTGAAGCGAGGCTTGATGATGGTGATTACTTGGATCTCCGATATCACTCCATGGCTGCAATAAGAAAAACAACTAGTTAGCATTCATCTTGAATTTTGGGACTTGAGATATAATTTGAAAGTGAACATGCTGAAAAATTTGCATTTTTTTTGAAGTAGTTAGTTGTAAGGAGTTTGAAATAATTGTCTTTTGAAAAAGTGTGGTACATCTACGTTTCCAAATATTATATAAGATGATGGGCCTAAGGATCTTCCATAGGAAATGAGAGTTTTTGGACCTGATAGGTAAGAAACCAAACATTACGGCCTCTTGTGTAAGAGTGCATGAGGGAAAAACCTTAGAAGCCCATTCCCATGCATGCTGAGCAAATGGGCAAAGCCAAAAAACATGGACAAAGGTTTCAGGGTCATTACATAAAGGGCACTTAGGGGAGTGAATCCCAAGGTATGCTAAACGTTTCCCGATTGGGAGACCTTGATGAAGAAAACACCAAAGGAATTGTTGAATTTTTGGAAGAGTCGGGAGATGCCAAATTTGGTTGAAAAGAGAGATCCAAAAATCCTCAGATTCTTGTTTATTCCAAGATCGATTACAACGTAGAATGACTTCGGAAGAATCGTGTAACAATTGGAAGGGAACATGTGGCCGATAAGGAAAAATTTTTGACCCATTAGACCAATAGAGGCCATGAAATAGACCTTGGATAGCACCATCTAGGTGTAAAGATTGATGAAGAAATGTATGTATCTGGTGGAAGCAAAGCTGCTTTTCTTTTGAAGCTCCATATAGGTTTTCAAACGCTTCCCAAGAAATCCATTGATTAGCAAGACGAAGACAATTAAGGGAAATCACTCCCTTCTAGTACCAAAAAATGGCTAATCTTGCATTAGTAATGGCAAGAGGGGCAGGGGTCAAGGGTAACCACCAAGGGCAAAGCATGGGAAGAAGAGTAGGGTTAAGATGGATATTAGACCAATTAATATGATGGTGGAGAACTTGCCAAGCCTTCCATATGCTTTTGAATACATGGGAGCCAGGAATGGAGATAGAATGAGGAGAAAAAATCCAATTAATAGGATGGATGTTTTACAAAAAGGCTTATGTTTAGGAAAACTTTGATGAAGCCTTAGCTGGAGAAGATTCCCAATTATGTCCGAGGTGTCCAGATGTTGCACTAACCACTTAGCAACTAAGGTAAGACCCTGTTTGTAGGAATTCAATAGACTTAATCCTCCTTTGTTTCTAGGAAGAGTGACAATGTTCCAAGCAACATGATGAAACCTCGTTGGGAATCTTTAGATGACCACATGAAGTCTCGAAATAACCGTTCCAAGTTTTGATAGACTGTGTGGGAAGGAGCCCAGCACAAGGAATAATACACATGGGTAGATGCACAAATGGATTTACAAACAAGATATTTTCCTGCCAAGGTAAGGGGCTTAATCTTCCACTTTTCAGTTTTCTTACGAATACGAGAGATAACTAGCTCCCACAGAGTAGAAGTAGGACCACGAAATCGAAAAGGGATTCCCAAGAGCGTCATGATCTCATGGTCTTAGATTAATTTCCATGGATAGGTGGGGAGTTTACTATAATTGTTATGAAAACTGTAAACAAAAGATTTAGACCAATTAATGGTAGAACCAGAGAGAGAACAATATTGCTCTACTTGGGCTAAAAGTCATTTAACATTATCGGTTGTATTTTGGATTAGAAAAAAAGAGTCATCAGCAAAATGCATATTAAGCAGTTGATGTTGAGGAGAGGAAAAGCGCACGCCATATAGCATCCCTGATTGAATATCATGGTTAATTTGATGGCAAAGGAAATCCGTAGCAATGATAAAGAGATAAGGGGAAAGAGGACAACCTTGTCTTATTGATCTATGTATTGCAAAGGGGGCGGTGATGCCAAAGGTGGTGGCTATTCTCGCATTAGCATCTGAGAAGAGACATTTCACCATATGAAGATACTTGGAGCCAAAACCTAGTTTTGACATAGTTTGAAGGATAAAGTCCCACTTAATGTTGTCATAGGCCTTGGCATAGTCCAATTTCATCAAAAGGATGTCTTGGCTATCATCCTCAGCCCACTGCAAACCTTCCCAAGCAGCCACAACATTATCTAAGATATAATGCCCTGGGACAAATCCGGTTTGTTGAGGGGATATAATTTTATGAAGGAATTTTTTCAAACGTAAGGCTAAGCATTTGGCCCAAATTTTGTATACCACACGAATAAGAGTAATGGGACACCAATTAGCTATACTAGTAGGGTCTCCTGATTTGGGAAGGAGGCGAATAATCCCAAGATTTAAATTTGGTCCAAGAGAACCAAGATGGATAGCCTCTTTAATTACTTGGAAAAGGTCATGGCCAACAAGATTCCAATGCCTCTGAAAAAATTCAACAGGGAAACCATCATATCCAGGAGCTTTCCCAGAGCTAAGTTTGAAAAAAGCGTGTTGAAGCTCTTCTTGAGTGATATTACCATCCAGGGTGTGAGACATGGATGAGTCAACTAACCTAGGATAGTTACGCGTAGTGGCCTCACATGATGAGAGATTCATTGGGGAAGCTATAAACAAGGCTTCAAAGTGCTCCTTAAGGTAAGAGAGAATACTATCATGATCAGTGATAATGACACCATCCCTAGAGAGAGTATCTGGGGATTGAATGGAAGGAGAGCTGTTAATATATTTAAAAAATTCCTTACATTGCTCATCTTGAATCTTCAACCAAGCAAGTCTACTTTTGATTAAGGCACTGTGGGCTTTGTGGACTTCCCAACATTGGAAAGTGAAGCGAACTTTAGCAAGTTCTTCATGAATGTGGGTATTAAAGGGTTCTGTGGATAACCTTTCCGTAAGATTATTAATAGTTGAACAAATGTTGTTGTACTCTTGTCTAGAATGAGAGGCCACTTCCTTGCTGAACTTCCGAGTAAAGTTCCTCATCCTGCTAGTGGTTCGCAGCCACCATTGAATCCAACCACCTGACCTATGGGCCTAGGTTCGACATTCCAAAGATTAGAAAGAAGTTGTTGAGACGAAGGAGATGAGAATAAATTAGAGTGTAGG
>MNCI01018161.1:682202-697148 GCA_015680685.1 Gnetum montanum
TGTAGTAAAATAGATTTCTAACTACATTTATAGAGATAATGTTTGGATACTCCTTTTAAGAAACAAACATAGGCAAGGAAAACCTAAGAATGATAACAATTAGTCTTCTAATAACTTTCTTAACTATCTTCTTTTTTCTTAAGTCATTTCTATTTTGAGTTCTTTAATTCATAAATAAATTTGAAAGATATGATTCAAGCTTAATAAATACTATAATTACAATCATATTACATTTTCAAAAGATATGCTTAAGCAAATTAGCCCATGGTAGCTTNAACTGCCAGATCTTCGCTACACTAAAACTGGGATCCCGAATAAGGGAGAGCCGCCTCTTATTTATAGACATGACGGCTGATTGCGATATCGCGTACGCGATATCGCGGGGGATGCGATATCGCGTCTCATCAATGAGAAATATTTCTCTTTAATGTCCTCTTTGTAGAAGTGAAGATCCATTTTTTTATATTTTTTTGAGTATTTTTTTGCTTAGCATGGTTGGAAATTAACATGTAAAATTTCTAACTTTCAACCAACCATCAATGAATTCATTCTTGGTGATAAGCCTTCTTTGTCTACCTTTTTTTAGATTTGCGCATGTCTTCAACCACTTGTTCTCTACTCTATTTGGAAGCTTTAGTGTGCCTCTTATTTTTCAGCAACAAGAGCATAACTATGATCTCTTTTCAAGAATCCAATACCAAATCCTCAAAGATGTTGCTTTACTACTATAACTTTAAGCAAAAAAATCTCTTAGCAAAAGTTGAACAATTAATTTGTTTTCTACGGTATTACTTTGTTTTAGTTTTAGAAGATCAAGAATAGGAATCTTTCAAATTGTTTGGTTATTTATTATTAATTTTTTATCAATATATTTTTTAATAAGAGAGTTTTCTCCTTTTTTTTTTTTACAAGAAACCTTTTAGTAAGAAATGAAAATATTTGAGGGTACTTCTAAATAAAGGCAAGGCTTATCCTTTTCTTACCGTATCAAGGAGGCTTTTCATGATTGGTTGTATGGATAAAAACCTAAAAGGATATCTCCAAATCATTAGGCTTTTGCTTTAGACTTTCTCTTTGATGATTTGATGTATTCTAAATTTTTTAATATTATTATTCATTTTTTTGGAGTCCAGAAACCCTCCCAATTATTTCAAGTTTAAACACGCACCCCAACCCACAAAGATGTACATGAACACTCACAAAACTACTTTATTTTATTTTATGCAACCTACTAGCATTTTTAAAAATACTTAATAGTAATTTTTACGAAAATGAAACTCATAGTGAAATAACTATTTTGAATGTCAAAAATCAAGTTGAATTATAGCTTAAAAAAATCCAAGGTAAATGAATACCAAGGCTTACTACTTATAACTTAGGATGCCTTTAGGAAATGTGCCATGCTTCAATCTCGATCTTCTGGAGTCATTGGGAAAAATTTTTAAAATAGAAAAGGGAATTTCAATACCAGTTTTGTATGAGCAGAGAATGAAATGGCTCAAAGCCTTATCTTTAAAAGTTCATTTTTCCTGTTTAGTAAAATAACATTTTCGATTCAAGTAGTTCAGAGGGTCTTCAGATTCATTATTAGGCCTTAATGCAAGCATGGGGAGTGGCCAAATTTGCGGGTACCTTAGGTTGTAAAACGTGCTTTTACATATCGTTAACCATAAATGTACAAGTGCTGCAGTTGGAGAATTGAATAGGTAGTATACAGGCCTAGGTAGAAAGGTTACCGAGATGGCATGGTTCAGTGTCCAAGTCTTATTACATGGAAAATAAACTGATTGATATATGAAACTGGTAGTGATAACTTATTATATTATCCTATGTGGATTCACATTATTTATCACATAAACATAAATGAAGCTGTGCAAAATATATAAGGTCCAGCCCATGACATTGAAAGCGATGAGTTGGCAGTATTCCAAATATTAAAATATTTTTAATTTTCAAAATAATTTCTGAAAAATTCATAACATGTATATTCTTCCTATCCAATGGGTGTAATGAAAGTTTAATTTCAATTCTAATATGTATGATTTCATATCCAGCAAAAATTACTAAAATAAGATAATGATGGTTATCTGAGTTGGGGTTGCATGTTAGGCCAAAACCCTCTTGGCTGCACGCAGAATTTTAATGAGGATGCCCATTGCAGCATAACCAATTGGGAGCGTCAACAAATGTTCAAGGATATGCAGATCCCATGGTGTTATCACACTGCCCACTCCAAATTCATCAGAAAAGATGCTCAAGATGCCAAGGGCAAACTCCACATTGTTCTCTTTTATTCTGGAAGGATCTGCAATCATGAAATCCAGCATATGATAGATGTGTGATTCCAGATGCAAGTTTTGATACAAGACCAACCTTTTCCAAACTACCAAATTATTATCCTCATCCTCAATAATATTATAAAGCAGCCATAAAAAATGTTCCAGGGCTTCCATCAAAGCTACATTAGATTCCATGATTCTCACAGTGCATACCCTGACGCTCCACACAATTACTTCCGTGTACCCAGGAAACAAGTCCACATCATCGTATGAGTATTTTGAACCTTCCCACGACAGTCTTAACACTGTTGCTGCTTTCAGAAAATCGTCATCTGCCATGTTCCTGCACCTGTGCACTAAGATAGAAATGACATCTTGAACCAGATTTTCGGAAATCGATTCTTCCTCAACATCAGGCTCTATCTTTGATGGATCAAACCCACTGCAGAATATGTTGCAATAGATCCGCAGGGCCATGTCATGGATGCTAATGTCTTGATTGAAGGTGAGGGTGTAAAGCACAGAGAAAATTGCATGGCAAAATTTAAAACAAGCATCTACTTTCATATCCTCCCTGGTGAATTTAACTTTATCAACTATCAGAGCTATTTCGACACGAACAGCCATGACGGATGTATTCAACCAAATATTCGCTGAATCTACTACAGCATTAAACTTCCTTAAATCCATTACCTTGCTGAATTCCGCGAGTCCAAAACAGACCTTGAGGAACTCCAGATTGGAAGTGGATAACTGGATATGAAGGCGAAGAAATCTGAGCTGCTCATGTAGAATCTCCATCTGCTGCACGATCACATGGGAAGGGTCCCTCTCACAAAGAGTCTCCGACAAGTCTGAGATGTTGTGCAATATGGCTTTCAACGATGGCTTCTCAGGATCTTGATCATAATGCGGAGGAGCAGTCGCTTGCAAATTCGTATCTTCCTCCGACAAGCGTACCTTCAGTGCTGCTACCAATTCCTGATATGTGCCTTCCATTGAATTTAACAGATCCAATCGTGAATACGCATCAAAACCCCTCGGCTGTGATACTGATACTGTTGTCAATCTTTATTTCTAACCGGCAAATCCTAAAGCACATATAAGTGTAAGAAGCACAAGCACAAGCATCTGCTTATAAACCCTAAAGCGCTGACCTGTGACTAGTTGGCATGCAGCTGATCTGTATGATGTCGAAGCGGTATTATCTACTTCCCCTGGACCAGGAATATTAATATTGTATATTCAATAAGATCTTATAGGCCTGGGGACACGTTTCAATCGCAAAAGATGTGAAACAAATAAAGCCATTGTGAATCCCACAAGGTAAAGGTGCAAAAAGTACGTGTTTGGAACATGCTGATTGTTATACCCTTCCATGCCATGGAAAACTGCAATTCTTCCATGGTTTAACTACTCGCTTTAATTTCTGTATTCACGTTTACACTGTCAAACTTCTATTTCCAATGTAAAAGAGTGTAAAAGTTCGGCGATTTTAACGTAAATGACGTTATTGCTGGATGGTTTTGCAATGGATTTCCGTATTATGCCTCACACCAAAGCCTTAATAATTACGATATTTTTCAGAGAATATTGGATTATTTTATCTATGTTTGGAATATGTCTCTAAGGTAGCATGATATTTCAGGTTCTAACATCCCCTCTATGCTAGCATGGGGTGGAAAGGTTAATTACTATATTGTGATTGTTTTTTACAAAATATTACTTTAATCTTAATAAATTTTAAGCTCAATTCAAGGATAAGTAAAATATAAAGTTGAATAGAACTTTATTCCAGTTGAATAGAACTTTATTCCATTTAAGTTTTATAAAATTATGGTGGTATTTGTATGGCTTCGGTGTATATATATAGTGTCAACCCATAGAATAATTTCTAGTCGATTTGAATATAATTGTTTTAATTCTTTTAATATAGCCAATGTGTTCATGATCACCATCCTAGCCTAATAAAATTGGATTGGTTATGTAAGTTCTTTTTTGTCATTTGCTTCTATGAAGAGCTAGATTTTTGTTTATTTGCAATTTCTTCATATTATCTTCAATATTTTTTTTCCATGTCATTTTTGGTATTCCTTTCTTAAGTTTGTCTACAAAAGTGATGAGGCAACCTTTTTTAATAGGCTCATTATCTTATCTTCATTGCATATATATAAACTATCTAAGATGTCATTTGTATAATATATGTGATAATTAAGTAATAATAAAATTTGAACACACAATCTATACGAAATTAACTTTTTACATCATGTACGTGATTATAACATAGTAAAAAAAATAGAATTTGTAGATATGTTTTTAATTTTATTATTTCCAAGATACTATGTAAGTTTAAACATATATATTATTTTATTTATTGTCAACTAGGCATATCTCACTTTTTAAAAGTAAGTGGCTATGGTTGTGCAAGGCATAGGTTCGATTTTAAGGGATACATGAAGACATATATCATATTGGATACTATAAATACATTAAAGGATTATAACATTAAGTAGATAGATTATTATAGAAAAATTATCATAAGTTTAGCCATGTTGTTGGGATAAATATACAAATATATTTGCTACAAGGCTTAACATGGAATAGCATATATTCTTTTACTAAGAATAATAAGGTCTAAAACATTATCATAGTATTACTATTTTAGTGGTGTTAGGACCCCAAATAATAAATATATTAAAAATAAAAATTCAAAGTCCAAAAGTAAAGAAGTGGAGGAGAAACTCCAAAACAACAAAAAAGAAGAAGAAGGGCCCAATCATTTTAAGGGATGTATTTTCAATGTTTCATCCTTACAACCAATCCTAGAAAACCTCTTCTTTAAGGTAAGAAAAGGATCAAGCCTTGCCCTTTTTTAGAAGCACCCAAATGGATTTTCAATTCCTAATAAAGGCTTCTTGTGAATAAAAAATAAGAACTAAAGAGAAAGGAATTCAATTGAAGTATCAACCATTGAATAATGTCACCTTGAACTAATAATGGAAGAAATTTAGGTGGAGAATCTTTGTGAAAAACCACATTACATTGAAACTTTTCGATAACATAAGGAATAAGAGGATGAAAGTAACACCAAGTATGAAGAACAAATCCTTAAAGTTGAAGAGTGTCATTAAATAAAACTTCATTTAATCTTGGCTAAAAACCATGTAAATACCTACCACACCAAGTCTAGCAACTACAAGCAATGAGACAAGTAAAACACAATAAATGAATATGTCTTCCATGTTGTAGATAGGACATTTAAGGTTATGAACATCCAAATGAGAGTGTCAAATACTAATATGTAAACCTTCATGAATCAAACACCACTAAAAATGTCTAATTTTTGAAAGAGTGGTGGCATTCTATATCTTCTAAATTTGTTCCTTCCATAACTACACATTGCAATTAACCTTACAAAGATAATTGATGGCTAAAGTACAAAGATGATTCATAGATCTATTTAGCCACAAGATGTGTTGAGTACATTCTATCATGGCAACAAATTCTACTTCAGAAGTTAAAAGACTAATGGATATTTGTTTTTCTGACTTTCAATATATTACAATATTTTCATAGAATGTTATTGATCTTGATGTAGATTTTTTGTCATTATGGTCTCCTTACCAATTAGCATATGAATAATCATGATGTCACATCGTGTCCTCAAATATCATGGCAAATATCAAATATACATTATATTAGACATTATGCATAACAAGACAATATACCAAATGTCAAATATATGTAACATTCAATATTATACCTAAAGAAAATAACAAAGAAAGTGCATAAATAGAAAGAAAAGAATGTTTTATTAATATGGAATAGTGTATTGAGATCATGCTCTAAGAGTGTTCCATGGGGTTTTCTTCCTTTGGTATCTATCCTTTATAGGCAATCCAACACTACCACCATGGTTAGGCCTATTACACAGCCAGAAGGAATGGTGAGCCCACTTCCTATCTCACTTCACCTAGCTCCCATGACTTGCCTATACTAACTCCACTACTCCCACACTAGCATGACCTCTGAGTCCAGGTATAAATGCCTTAGGTAAAACCCCTAAAAGTTACCTCAAGAGACATGTTTGTTATTACAATGTGCCCTTTTAGGTCTCAATTATAATTGCCCTTTTAGGTCTCAATTATAATTGCCCTTTCAAGTCTTGTTATAATAACGATAACACTTGTTATGAAGAGGGCTCATTTTGATATGCAGTAGCATCATTTGGGAATGGGGATGTTACAATCTACCCCCCTTAGGTTGTGTTCTTCCTTGAACAAGTCCACATTCACTCTCTTTTTCTAGCTCCAATACTTTTGTCATGCTCATATGCTCTAATAATTTGATTTCTTATTTGAACTTAAAGTTGTTTCCTTTCCATTCTAGAAAGAAAATATATGTGAGAAAAATCATATGGAAAATTACAATATTACTTTCATAATATTTACCTTATTTTTTTAAGATAATGACAAGAGGTGAATTAAAGATCTACCAACCACCAATCACCAATCCTAACTAAGGTTGCATAAAGTGCAACTCATATCTATTTACTCAAGTGAAGGCAAGGCAAATTCGTTACTTCCAACTTCCATTACCTTAGATATTTTACTTATCTAATTAAAATATAAATTAAAAATTGTCAAAATAATAAGATTTATTAATTAAAGTAAAGGTAAAATACTTCCTGATCTTGATCAACCTTATAAACTAATGGGAGTAATTGTAATTTTTCCATAAGTGGTATATGATCAGATGGTCTTGTTTGGGATGGAAGGGCTTGATCTTGATTCTTCTCAACTTTTTCTTTAGAAATCAACTATAGTAGCTTAGTAACTTGGAAGAATCGAACATCATACCAAATATAATTTAAGGTCTTAATGAAGAATGTTTTTTATCCATCCTCATTAATCATAGTAGAGTAATTGGTAACCTATTATTCTTGATTAGCACTATTCATCAACATCATTTGTTCCTAAATTCTAGAATCTAATTTATCTATTGAAGATTTAAAGTAAGTAGAATATGCACTAGCCAATGTAATTTCATGATGAATTGATGGAAACATCTTCTTCAAATCAAGTTCATCTTCCAAGGATTCTTTTACACATCCATATTTTTAAAATTGATAAACACTACTTTCAACTTTAGCATTGAAGTCTCCACAAAGAACAAATGGCACCAGAGTGATATAACCTAGGAATAACTTATTCTTCAAACTTTCTTCTATTTGCTTCATAAAGTGTACTTCTTGACATAGTTGATAAATCGTTTTTTTCATCACTCTAATATCAAGGTGGGCATGATATTGAGTACATAATATCGCAGCCCAAGATGTGATTTCGTACATTCAATATCATAGGGCTATTCCCAGGTCTATAAATACTGTGCCCTAACACACAATTAGGAGGAATTTTTAGTAGTCAAGTAGTGAAACTCTTGCAATTTGTCCACTTGAAAGTTAGAATATTTTTCAAGTGCTAGCAACAAGAGGTTCAAGTGTGAATGGATCTTTATTCAAGCATTGATGTACCTGAGCACACCATTGTGTTAGAAATAAAGACGAGCTCTTTGATCCATTCCTTGTAGCACTTGAGATTTTCTTTCTCATGCATTTACATATTTTTATTTCATGCAATTTACATTTATGTTATTTATGTAGTAATTAGTTTTGATCAATTAAGCAAATCATTAAATTACACAAGTACGACCCCTTCAAGCAGTGCTTGAATGAAGTTTAGGATGTGTTCAGGAAGTGGGAATAGTTACATGTGTTAGGATAGATTAGATTATAGTTTACTTACTAATTAATTGCTTTTACTTTTAAATCACTCTTACTTTTAATCTTGTTCAAGGTGTGTTATTCCTTAAAAGAAAATCATATGCCTCAATCACACTTAACCGTATAATCACATTCCACAGGTGGGACTGGGAAGACAACAAATGAACAACACACACAAACTGTTTAGCTCTAGCGTACTTAGTAACTATAGTCTACGGAATTCGACCATATTTCACATGAACTCTTATGATTTGTATGGTTGGGCATAGGGATACCATGCCACTCATCATTGGTGCTGTTACTGGGGATTGTAGTTCTTCATGCACTATCTAAGCCTAGTGAAATTTAGTAACCTCGTTGTTTGAACCCGAAGAGTCAAATCCTATGAAAATAAAAATTATTATTACTATTATTAAATTAAATCTTAACTACACACTGTTTATTAACACAAAATATATTCTTCTGATAGGAGCCCATCTCCACCTAGGGCAGTTCAAGTACCTTAACAATACTGAGTGGTATATGCTCATCCCAATGAGTATGTACTAGACTTTAACATCATCTTGCATCAAGATGAACTAATGTGATGGCATGATATGGAAGGAAACATTGTGTTGGCACATGACCAATCTATTCTAGCAATGCTCCAACTAATGCTCGCATGACACAAGCTTCAACATCTTCATGGAGAATACGAGATGCAAGATCCCAACTGAAGGGATTATCATCCCACTGAAATGCAAAGATTAAAGGATCATCAACTGGAGCACCAACACGAGATTATGAAGGGAAAGGGGTCAAACATCTTTCCACCTCTTCTTGGTCCAATTGATGAAGATGAACATTTCTTTAGTAAGTCTCCTCTCTTTAACTTTGTTCAATAAACCCTCAACCAGAATGTACAATCTACAACCCATAATCTAGGTTCTGGTCAAAATGGATCCAAATAAGCAAGTTAAGAAAACTGGGACAAAGGAGATCATGATTGTGATCATGGTCTCAAGCATCAAAGAAAGGATGATATGCATAAGCTCAGAGCAATTTCTCCTTCTTCTTCACCTTCATCATCATCATCTTCTTCTTCATTTGGTTTAGATCATCGCTGTAGAATAAATAACCATGATGGAGGTGATTGATGGGACCAGAATAATAGAAGGGATTGTCAAGATAGTCTTGACTGAAGAAACGGGCAATCCAAAGAGGTCCATGATCAAGAAAGAAGGGCTAGTAGGGAACATCGTAGGCACCACCATCATGGCATTGATAAACCTCTACTTGCTACTCAGGGCATGTTAAATATTGTAGAGGCTATTAGGATTCCAACCATGTATGTAAAGGATAGTAGAATAAAGAGGCTTGATATGAATAATATCTATTGGTTTGAGGAAGGATATGATGCTGATCCATAAAATCATCTTTAGGCCTTCCTAGATGCATGTGCCTTGCAAAATATTGAAAATGACAGGCAAAAGCTAAAATTATTTTCAAGGATACTTATAAAGAAAGTAGAAAGTTGGTATTGATCCTTGAAACCAGAATCAATTAGGTAGTGGAGTACAATGTTGGAACTATTCAATGAAAAATATCATATGTACTATGAGTATCTAATCTAAGAAAATAAATTCAAGAGTGGAAATAAGGGAATCATGAGCCCCTGGATGCTATGATTGGCCAATAATACTCTCTGTTACATACGTGTCCTACCCATGGATACTCTAAGCTTGATCAGCTTCGCCATATTGTAGACAAGTTGTAGTCTAAAACTAGGAAAACCCTTCGCGTCTATGCCCAAGGGAGATTGATACAGTTAAGCACCTATTGGATCCAAAAACTAATCAAGTAGGTAGTGAAGGAGGAGGGAGACCTGAGAAAATGTGAAAGTGTAGAAAAATACAATAGAGATCTTTCTATTTGGAAAAAGGGGGTTAGATTTTATGCAATGAGGATGAATTCACCAAAGATGAGGTGATAAATCAGAAATCCTTTTAATTATAAAAATTGCAAATAGAAATCAGTACCAAGGTTGATCAATTATGGGACTTGATGGATAATATGTTTCAAGCTATCTTTAAAATTGCTAAAGAGTCCAAGGAGCAAAGTCATGAGCGAGAGCATCAAAGGCATAAGGAAGCTAAATTCACCATATATAAGGGTAAAGGTGAAATGTCTACAATAGAGATGGTTGCAGATAGTGATTTAGATGATGGTGGTGGGTGCAATGTTTCCAGTATGAACATTCTAAGGGATGTTTTCTAGTTGTATTACACTTGCAGGAATCTAGGGTGTATGCCTTACATCCATGACTTGCACAAAGGTAAATGCCCAAAAGATTTCCTTATCCACAAGGCAATCCTTGATAGTTCCACCAAACATAGAAGTACTATCCAAATGAAACTCCTATGAAACCCTATGAACTATGCCAACAGTGGTAGCAACCATAATCATGGACATTGCCACCTCGAAGACAATAATACCCTTACCAGCAACTAGATCCTATGGTTATTATCTTCAACAACTTTCATCTCCAAGGGACTCCTATGGTCATATTACTACTTACCAATCTCACCACTACCCTCTTAAAACATACCAATCATCCTATCCAAGGAGGGATACCACCTACTACGCTCATATAACTCTTGTCCCTGCACCTACTCCTCCACCTTCTACACAACTACTGCCTACTTTGTCCATGCAGGGTGAATTGCCTACACAACCACAACAAAGAAATGCTATGAGGGTAGTTAAACCTACAATCGGTTAACTCATCTAGTAGGTCGGAACCACAAACAAATAAAAGATTCTTCTTTCAACTTTATAGTCCAGCAAAGCCCTCAGATACATGAGTGGTTGGTAACTATGCTCCTCCACCTTTCTTTGTTTTCTCTCTATCTGAGTCCCCTTCAAGCCAAAATCCTTCTCAAATCCAAACTATAATGTAAAGACATGATGTATCTAATTGGATTCGAGTTGGTAACCTACCCAGAAAATTAGTTGGTCCTAGAAGTTTGCTAGTTCACTTGAAAATTGCTAGGGATGAACCTTGTAAGGCTCTTCTTGAATCTAGTTCTAGTATTAATTTGATCTTGCATGAGATGTATATAATGTGGAACCTTCCTCCTTTGAAGAAGAGCAACATCTAGCTAGAACTGGTGGACTAGTCCATCACTATTCCATTGGGACTAGTTGAAGACATTGTAATCACTATTTGTGGGTGGTCATATCTTGTTGATTTCCTAGTAATCAAAGGGAAGAAGTGCAAGGGGGACTTTCCAATCATTATGGGAAGGGTGTGGCTAAGTACTATGGATGCTAAAATGGGCATTAGAGATCTTTCATTGAAAATATCCAAAGAAAATGAATTTGGAAAGATTGAGAAGAAAAGAGTTCCATGTATTGCATATAGTGATTTAGGATGCCATTGTGTGCAAAAGTTATGGTCAGTAAAGAAAACATCTATCTCTGCATGCAAGTAGTGTGACCAAAAGCTAATATCTAGAGATGTCTATACATAGAAGCCACAAAATAAGAAGGCACCTAGTGGTTGATAACTGATGCTAGCAATATTACATTATGCATGGAAATGACTAAGGGCCTAATGTACAAGTACGTTGCAAGTATGAATGAACTAAAGCAAGTTCATAACCAACTCTCCAAAGGAGCAAATGATGATGTCAATTGGGGTGAGATGGAAATTCCTAACAATTTTAAATAAGAGCCCCTTAAATTGAAGATGATACCGGTTGGAATGGAGTATGTATTTTTGAAAAGTGGAAGGTTGGTTATTATTAATGCTAAGCTTGCAACAAAACAAAAGAGAAAATTGATAAAAGTTGTAGAAAAATGGTTAGCAGCCTTTTCCTAGTCATATTCCAAACTCATTGGGATAGATCCAAGAATATGCTAACACCGAATATACACTAACACCACTGTCAAGCCAAAATGACAACCATAGTGATGTTTGAATTCCATGCTAAAACAGATTGTCAAAGAGGATATTGAACAACTCGTCAAAGTGGGATTCATCTATTCTATCATCAATAGTGAGTGGGTTAGCCCTCTCATGATTGTGCCAAAGAAAGGAGGCAAATGATAAGTATGCATTGATTTTTGGCTACTCAACAAGGAAACTTTCAAGGATTATTTTTTGTTTCCTTTCATCAACCAAGTGCTGGAAACCATTTTAGGCCACAACTATTATAGCTTTCTTGATGGTTATAGTGGCTATAACCAAATTTGTATTGCACTAGAGGACTAGGCAAAGAACACTTTCACAAGTCTTTTGGGGACTTTTCCTTACTGACAGATGCATCGAATTATGCTTTGGGGGTAGTGCTTACATAGATGGATGATCAAAAATGTCCATATTACATTCATTGTGCAAGCTAGAGCATTGCAAGTGCACAACTAAACTACACCACCACTATTAAGGAGTTGATGGCAGTTGAAGTTCAGGCACTATGTGCTTGGCTACAAAGTGTTTGTGCATACAGATCATAGTTCCATCAAATTTTTAATGAAAAAACCAATGGCGAGCCCCCATATCATACAATGGCTTGTGATTTTGCAAGAATTCAATCTCACAATGGCAGATTGTAAAAGTGTGAAGAATGTGATCATAGATCACTTATCGTGACTAGGATGGGATGACAAGGAGAAGGAGAGCCCTTTATCTGATCAATTCCTTGACGAATCTCTCCTTGTAGGTGCTATTAATGCATACATGCATGATGAACCAAAATGGTACAACATCATCCTCACTTATTTACTCAAGCAAGAACTGTCACAAGGGTTAAACACTAGAAAGAAATAATAGTTTCTTTATTAGGTCAAATATTTCATGGATAGTAATGAGAACCTTTACAAGGTTTGTCTCGATGGCTTGGTATGTTGGTGTGTCCTTGATACGGATCAACTTCGCATTCTTCAAGATGCTCATGAAGGTCCTTGTGGGGGCCATTATTTTGGGAGATGCATGGCCATAAAAATCCTCATGGCAGGGTATTATTAGCCAACAATCTTTAGGGATGCACATCAATTCATCCATGCTTGTGATTGTTGCCAGAGGGATGGTGGAATGATAGCTCGAATGGAGGGACCACAACAATGAATACAACATCTTGAACCATTTGATATTTGGGGCATTAACTTTATGAGTCCCATCACACATTTATCAAATGGAAAGGCATATATAATAGTTGTAGTTGACTATTGTATCAAGTGGGTAGAAGTAGCAGCCATCACTGACCACCACTACTACTCAGTTTGTACAACAAAACATCCTAAACATGTTTGGTGTACCTCATGTGTTAATTTCTGATAATGGAACTCATTTTATAGGTGCCATTTTCTGGAAGCTGATGTAATGCTTGAGGGTTGAACATAAATTCATAACACCATATCACCCCCAAGCCAATGGTCAAGCTGAAGTTACTAATCAGGAGATTACAAAAATCTTAACACATACCATTAGCAAATACTGAAGGGATTGGAGCACTAAATTAAATGATTCCCTTTGTGCCTATTTCTCCACATGGAAGATTCCCATATGTTATTCTCCCTATAAGCTTGTGTACAAAAAACTACCAACATTACCTATCCAATCCAAGCTCCATACAATCTCCATAGCTTGTGACCTTGACCTAGATCTAAGCCTAGCACAAAAAGTTAATGAGTTTCAACTTGCTAGAAAAAAATTGGTTAATGACCCTATCATCCAATGAGATGCATATGGCATTCAACAAGAAATGCCATGACCTCAAAATATGAAAATTCAAGTTTCAACTAGGAGACAAAGTTCTCTATTGGGATCCTACACATGTACCCCAATGAACCAAATTTCAAACATTGTGGGAAGGACCTTACATCATTGATGAGAAATTTTCATTTGGGGCTATGATCATCTACAAACCTAACAACCCAGACAAAAATTAGTTAGTCAACATTTAACAAATAAAACCTTTCCATGAGCCCAAGCTAGCCAACTCAACAAACACCTCACCAGATGGAAAACCATGCTCAATCTTTCGGATCTCTCCATTTCAACTTAGTCATAGGGGAGATGGCCATCCATACTAACAACTTAGGTAGCTCCTTAGTTTTTGACCTTTTTATTTTACAAACTTTTGTTTTCATCTTCTTTGTTTTACATATCTATATTTTTAAGGATATTAGTTTTCCCTTAATTTTTTCTTTACATCATTGTTAATATATTCAATATTTATTGTCTACTCTTTTACTTTCATGTATGATTATGTTTTCTTATGTTTGATGGGTTTCTCTACTTTTTCTGCTAATAAGGTGATAGGTACAATGGTAATGCACTACTCGATGGTGGTATGCTTCATTTGTAATTTGATTGTTCAAGTCTAGTTTCTGACTTTGAATGTCGTTACTGATGACTGGGACATGGTTTCTTTTTATGTAATAAGAAATGAGTCCACATCATCCACCCATCCACATACTCTATGGTTTTCCTTATTTTGGAAGCATGCAGTCTCTTCTTCATTGATACCACTTTAATAAATGGATGACCTGTGTAGTTTCAGGAATTGGGAAGGCATCAAAGGTTTGGATAGGGTGTGGCCTCAAAGGGATGCTGTATTCTTTGTGCTTTTCTATTTTCCTGTGTGTAGGGGTGTTCTCGTAAGCTTCTCACTATTCTACATCATTTCATAATAGGAAGGCAAATAAGTCCTTGCATGGTGTGGTCCACATCAAAAGAAAAAAAAAGATAAGGATTTGAAGCACACCCCTTAGAAAAAGTAAATGTAAAAAATGCATGGTTCTTTGTGTGGTGTGGTTCCCATTAAAAAAAACATGGGAATTCAAAGCACACCCCTTAGACCAAATAAAAGGGCTACGAGCACTAGTTATGAGACTTGTCTT